>UXSR01000892.1:0-14984 GCA_900604375.1 Mesocestoides corti
GACCCCAGCCCTTTCTCTTCTATGGTCAACAGAGGCGAAGACCCTTGAATGCCAGCTGAATTTGTCATGGCGTTCATCCGATGTCCAAGCCAGAAGCTGAGGACAGCTTCACTCCTAAGGGGGAGGCAGTGTGGCGTCGGATTAGGGCGCAGACATATTGGACAACCCTAGCCTCAGCAAATCCTCTGTCCCTCTGCGTTCCAATGGCATGCGAGGAAGATAGGCAGCCAACCATGAAACGACACGAATGAGGAGCAGATTATAATGCGCAGTGTATCCAGAGTGTTGGACTCTAATGGACGGCACCTAACTTGTGGCTGTGTCTTGTGACTGGTCAGTAGAGCATGTTCTGATGTACCAGACTCCTTCATACTATGGCTCGGGTATTCTACACTCGGTGATAGCTCGATAGTGACGTACAGAGGTGCGAACATATTGGACAACTCTTTACTCAGCCGATCCTCCTCTGTGCGTTTGAATGGCCTGCAAGTAAACTGTAGACGACCTCATATAACCGGCGCCGCATACTACACACAAGAAAATAAAATGCACAGTCCGGCTATTAGACCATATTGGGACAACGTCAAGTGTGGTAATTAAATTAAAAAAGGGCGAAACTTACAAAAAAAGTTGCTGCTATTGGGAATAAAAAAGAAAAGTTAAGATTTGTGAACTCATTTTTAGCTTTTTTTGTCATCCTTAACGCCACGAAGAAAATTACTACAGACATTATTTGACTACATCGAAAATGAATACCTGCTGCAACGGTTTTACTTAAATTGCACGAAGGAAACTACACCTGAACTCCGTCACACGGTCTATTACGTTGTTATAGCATCATAAACGTGTTAAGGCAACTGAGTAACATCTGTCGATAGCTCTATTCGAAATCTGAAAGATTTTTCTCAGTGCAATTATCTAACTTTAAATTTCTTTAAATTTCTTTTTAATCGATTATCTTCCGTCATCGTTTCTCCGACTTGATATTTTTTGATTCACTCTTTTTGAAAAGTTTATTCAAATCTCGAATTTTGACTAAAATTTGGCAAACATTTGCGGCTATTAGTATCATAATTTTCTGCTCGTTTTTTACATTGCAATAAACTTTTATATTTTACAAACATGCTCATTTTGTGTATATCTGGGCGGTCAATAATTGGCTCAGAGATGATGAAAAGCGAACACTGAAATGGCAGTATCTCTGACTCTACTCTGGTTGCAACGAAGACACTGCAGATGCAACTTTTTCCCACTGATTGCATAAAAATGGATTTAGCGTCGTCGCCTGCAACGAGTTCTCTTCAAGTTAACCATGTTCATTCTTTCCCTGAATTAAACGAGCATAAGTTGCAATTTAGAAATTTAGTAATTTAAAAATATTATAGGGACATAATTGGAAGACCAAAGAGCACCTTTTTTTGCATAGCGTCCAAGTAACGTCCCATAGAGTAATTAAATTTGTCGACCACGCTTTCGTATGCTAAAAACCCTTTTCGACTTTTGTACTGCATATTTGACAACGTGATTTTATGGCATAAAACATGGTCAATGTTTTGCTTGGATTCGATCGCAGCATTCAAACACCTCATTGGCAAATCAGTTTTGTATAGGCGGATTCACCGGGACCTCAGTCACAAACGAAAATGCGTTTTAAATCGGTAAAACATCACACAGTTAATTTTAACATGCTTGTTAAATTCAGTGGCAATTTTGTTTATTTGAGATGGTTGCGTGCCTTTACTGGCATACTGATTGTTTAAACTGTGCGTCAAAAGAAAAGAAAACATATGTTTATCACTCATGCTGAATACGCATTGCTCATGTTTGTTCCAGTTTCAACGTACATCCTGAATATAAGCTAGCAAAATTTATACCTTAGGCCACAGATTTTCGGCCAAAAGTATCTTAGAAAATTATGGCTTTATTAAAATTCTAAACAATTCGTAATCAACTATGATCCAACTTGTAAATGATTACCAAAGATATGAAGTAAATGAACTCAGAACTTTGCGATTTTTAAATAAAGTGGTATTATGTTATTTAAGCGAAAAGGAGGTTTTAATTAATCGAATAAGCGAAGCCTAACTTCGAATTTGATTCGACCCAAGTGGGGCAGTACATCAAATAACACATAAGCTCATTTCGCTGTTTACTTATTAGAAGATGGAGTTACATAGAATATCGATAATAGCTTTCATATATTCTTTTGTTGCCTAAAAACAATGATTGCACACAATAAAATATGAAATCTCACTTTTCTCAGACAGCAATAGCATTGATAAGCACTTTTATTCAGCCGAAGTAAAAGTACTTTGCAGATAGAGATTACAATGATGGCAAAGTATCGATCTAAGTGCATTGTCAATACACTAAAGATGCTTGAGTTGCATGTTTATCAACTCAAAAACTCATGGGTGATAAAGTATGCTCATTCAAATTATTGGTCGTTTTCGGGGCTTACTATAAAAAAAAGGATTCAGTAGAAAGCCACAGTGTGAAAGGACCCATTCTGTATATTAAGCAATCGAAATGGTTTCAAAACACAGAAACGAGCTAGGGTTTTCGGAAATGCTAGTCCATGTGCATAACATCATGATAGGCCTCCGGGATTCAAAGTTTACAGGGATTTCGAGAGGGAATAGTTCCGAAGGAAACAGCTACAGATATGCTTGAGTTGTTGAAACGAACACAATGCGATTACTGGTAAAATCCCATAGCAATGTAGGCTAGTTAGTCCTGGGGGTGTTCTACATTAATTTATCAACAATATTTACGTAGACACTCTATGTGAGCCGATTTCGTGTAATATATCACACTAAATATAAAGACTCCTTGACTATCTGCATTCAAACTCAGGCTGTTTAAGACAAGTGCCCTTTCTTTAATTCAAAGTCATCTGATATCGGCCAATGGCTTCAATGGTGCTGACGGAAGCTTTTTAAAATAGTGTAATTTCAGTGAGAGTTTATGTAGGTCAGGTTACTGAAGGAATTCATCATGATATATATATTTAAATAGGACTACGTGGTCAAACGGGTTCGTTTCAATCCGCTGGAAATGCCTTTAACAATTCTGGCAGCCTCGTTTGCATTCCAGCAGAGAAATACGTAAGCAGTGAAGCCTTCTGCCGTGTTGTATGTGCTGTTGCTGGCTATGTAACCAAAGTAGCGGGGGTTCTGACTGCCTTGCCCCACAACGGTGATGATGGGATAGGCGTGCGTAAGGAAGGGCTTCGCGTTGGCGTCTCTACAAGTGCCAGGTGTCACGGGCCAAACTTTCATATTGAGCTCCCCTGAAATATAAATACAGGATGACTTATAGAGTTAGTGTCTACAATTGAGCTGACTTGTTAATTTAAGCACTGAGCCTTACACAAAGATTGTAGTGATAGCAATCTGGCGCATTAGTCGGTTTTAACTCCCATTTGAACCCCGAGCAATGCGGAACCACGGCATGACAAAACACGAAATTATTTGTACGGGCCTAGAAGTGGAAATTTGTGCAACCTGGCGGTGTCTTATGCGGTACACAATTTCATGAAACACAGTCTCAAGGTTATTTTATATATGACTGCATAAATGCGTCTGCCAGTTCTCCCTTTTCTAATTGCACCAGGTGGCTCAATCACTCCTTAGCTCAAACATGCACACCTACGTGGATGCCGAACTTGGCTCTGAAATGACACTTGAGGCTGTCACAAGAGTATGAGTTGCTTGTTAGATTTGAGCACATAAGATGCTTCACCAGCTGGTAAAAATACTAGGCCCGTTGGCGTCACGCGACTTAAAATGCTGTGCCTTGCACTACGGCGAGGCACTTGACAACTGACTTTTTACGACTTTTGGGAGAAATTAGGTACTCAAGGTCTCAATTATTAGGCTATAATGTAAGCAATATATTTCGATGAAAAACAAAATCCATGGTAGCCTAAAGCTGACTTCAAAGCGTTCGCAAAATCTTCCTTTGATGAACTATAATCGGGTGTGCCTCAATTGTTTGGTCTCGACTCAGTTTTCAGATTTGGCCCCAGTGGATAATAATGGGAGTTTGCTGAGCATTCAGCATCACCAAGACCACATTTTCCAAAATTTGTCACATTTCTATTTTTTGTTATTGTTCGTGTTCATACACACTATGTTTTGTACTTAAATCAGCCGCCCCTGTCCACTGGTCCATTTATCTTTGAGAGTCCTATTACTCCGAATCGCAATTAGGGCCGCCCACGCCACGTAGAAACGAACGAGTTTGAACGTGTACTCGGTCTTTGGCCGAGACAGCAGATTGCTCCCTGTACAAAAGGAGTCTGCCAAACACGTAGCTACGTGGTTATAAGAATCACTGCCTTATCAATTCATGAAGCTGCATAGTTTTCAGTCCTTATACGTAAAATACAAGAAAGCACATCTTCTCAATCATCCCGGGTGCGTTCTAATGAAATCATACCTCAAACATCGACTTAAGCAGTTTAAGTTTACAATTTTGGAGTCTGACTAAGAAAGGTGGATCAGACAAAGATTGCTGTTGTAGGAAAGAGGAGTGATTACAATCAGACCTCACCGAGCCCCACACGAACAGGCAGGTACTGCGAAGGAGAGGGATGTTCAGCAACCACTGAATCGATTATCGCATCGATGAGACTTTTGGTGCCTCGGCGGTCCACACCTGTTTTCCCGACATAGCGCACTGAGTGGGCGATTTCCTTCGCTGACTGTTCTGCCCCCCTAGCCTCCAAACCACCTTCTTCGAGGATCGAGTAACACGTCGTAAGATCGAGAGCTTCGCAATTAGACCACTTCACCGAATTGGCTCCGTTAAAAGAGAAAAGGCAAACGCGACGTATGTGACAGCAAGCTAACAATTCGGATTTTGGTCAAACACATAGCCATTCTTCCGTGGTGTGCAGTTGAATCACGTCGAAAGTTTGGTCAGCAGACAGTTACTTGAAAATTCACATGGGCTCAAACAAAAGTATAAATAATACTCCTGGTACTACTTTAACGTTTTAACGATATCAATTATGTCCCAAAGTGTGCCAAATAACTAGGCTTTAATGCAAGATGTGGGTTATACGAAGAATATTGACATTTTTGAAAAAAATATTCTGTAATTTAGTGGTTTTTGGACGCTGCTAACACACAACTGCAGCGTGTTCTCTGCGATAAGTTGAGGTCTCGGAGCTAGCTTCCATCTATTGGGTGATTGTAAAAGCTCATATCTGACCAGGAGCTAAGTTAGTAACTGTATATTTCCGTGAAAAGAGTGTTTTTAGTCAATAACACCCGCACCATCATTCCCCATTGCTGTCTCACAACGTCTTGCAGGTTTTTTAATTCCTTTGTTGAAGCTGCGTGGTTCCTCTTTAAAGAAAGTCGCAGCTGCAATTCAAATAATTGTGTAGGGATTGAAAGAGGTACAAATATGAATGGATGACGTGAGAGGAATACGGAGGGTGATGGAGGATTACCTACTTAACTAGATTTTCACTTTTGCTTGATTTCAACATTGAATCAGGAAATATATTCAAACCGTAATTCTCCGGTTATTATTTAACCACTTGGTAGAAACTCATAAAAAGTACTCTTATTTAGTACTTCAGGATTTGCCATCGAATCTCATCTCACTTTCAGTATTCCGGCTTCTATTTTTCAATCAATTTGGTATATACAAACTACTTTTCTCATCCCCAGTTATGTATTAATCCAGGATAAGTTTGGCCGTGTTGTATGTGCTGTTGCTGGCTATGTATAGGCTGACAAATAAGAGGCAAACTAAGACGAAACTGGTGAAAAGGATGTTTCGTGGAGTGACCCTGAGTGAATATTGAACAGTTAGGCAGAAGAAATCATGCGCTATCCTCTAAACTAAAACAAAATTTCTTAGATCTACTTTAAAGCCTATCCAGTCACTAAAAAAGCCTGAAAACAAGTAAACTTAATGATTTAAATGTACCCTTTGAAATTACTTGAAGTTGCGATTGAGGGGCATGTTATTTATTCCTATATGGCGTGGTCGCTAGCCTTTTTAAAAAAGCGTAAAAGCAGAAATGAACAGTAAAGTATAGTAATCCATCTCAAATGATCGCATATTATGTATATGTTTTCCATGAAATTTAATGGTTATTCAAAATGAAGTTAAAAAATATGCGAAATTAGATTCATATAATTGTAAGTACGTAAAATGAGTTTACTTATTACCTTTCTTATTAGTTCCTCGGGTCTCCTTTAGGATATCACTATAACCACTCTTTTTCAGCAGATCAACGATAGGCTGGAAAAGGGATCCATCTGGAGATCTAACTTTGGCAACCTCAAATTGCATAGGTTTACGACATTGCTTCAAGAGCATCTTTCGAAGGTCAACCGCTTTACCCCGGAGTGCGTCTCCAGCCACGGTGGTGATTACATCTCCTGGTTCAAATAGGTCTCCCTCAGTTTCTTTAAATTCTTCATCTAATTCAGTAATCACGTAGTGAGTATTCAACACTCTGACACGAATGCCGAACCGGCTATGAACACGAGGAAGAATGATGCGGCAATGTCATTTCTTGAAGTGCACGAGCGTTTTGTCTTGAAAGTAATATCCACGAAAAAAGACAACAAAAACATTGAGGGGCGTGCCCTCTGTTCTATTACTTCCAAAGCAAAGCAAAAAAGGTTTGCAAAATTAAAATAATAATGAACCGAAATAACACTGGTGGTGAATAATGCTGGCGGAAAAAGTGAAAGTGTTGGTGGAAATTTATTTCTTTTGAATTGAAGATAAGTTTGAGCTCCATGTTTGCTAAAAGTCTACCAAGGTGAAAAAACTGGCAGTACAATTAGCAAAGCATTTGACAAATATTGCCTAATTAAATATTCATCGTATGAATTTGACTAAAATAGGAGAACACTCACCTACACGGAACAAAGTAATGAACAGTATAAAATGGCATATCCCACGAATCATCAAGAAAATCTGCATTGTTTAAATTAAGTTCGAATTTAATTCGGGAAAAATCTGCGATGATGGAATAAAATATTTGATTCAGAACTTCATTTGTCAATACTGCATCTTCAAGATGGTAAAATTGTGATAAAAATGCCATATTGTTCTTTAGAAGAAAAACTAGGTCTCCAAGATTCCCGCCTTTTACTAAGATCCGTAGAAACAATCGCCCCTTGCCTCTGGGTGTCCTAACTCGAACACAGGCACTGACCTATGTAAAGCGGATTCAAAAGGAATAAAAGAAATTTAAGGCAGAGTATTTTGCAAAAGAAATGTTATTATTAAACAGATGCTAATGTAAACCAAAAGATGGGTGATAAATTATATGTGCGTTTTAAATTACATCACGCCATGTTCCAGAGGCTCAAGTTTTGTATGAGACAAAGTACTGTTTTTTTAGAAAACACACTAGACACCAAAACATACTCGATCGATAGCCATTAATATAGGATATGGAACGATGGAATTAAAAGTCTTTGATCCCCTTCCAATTTGTTCAAAAACATTCCAGCAGTGTAATTTGGAATCGCTAAACCAAGTTCGGATATTTTTAAGTCCTTGGTCAAAAATGTTTTCAATTGACAAGAATAAAGGCGCTAAGCCACTCCATAGGTCATCCACGACTGTAATGTTGGCTTGATACAAACTTGCTACGAATACCTTAAAATCGTTAATACACCGCTCAGCCATATAATGTTTGTAGAGCCGCCTTTTGTATTTATAATGCCAAGGTCAAGTTTTAGAAACCAAGTCTTTTACATCACTTCGAATACAAAATTAAAGGAAACAAAAAAGTTGAAAAAAAAAATTGTAATTTATGACATTTAGGTTTATAAGATTGCACTCTTTACCAAAATAATGTTTTTTGGAACTTGACAAATTTCGATTTGGTTTTTGGATTTCCTGAACTGACGAGGAAGCTGCATATCTTGAAACATTAAGTACGAGTTAAAAAATCTCAATCATGTCTAAAAAAGTACTTTTTGTACTTTTCATTTAAGACGATCACTAGACTTAATCTGTAGAGAAAATCTTGTCAAACTTTACAGTTTTTATTCATAATTCCTTTTCATTTTATGCAACGCTGATAGACCTAGGGTGTATTATGAAGGACTCTTATATAGTTCTTATCCAGTGTGGCCCAATTTTGCACGAGTTTAAATTTAAATTTCTGTTTAATTTCTCTCGGATGAAGTTGAACACATTAAGGGCAAGCAACTGTAGCTGAGTTCGGTTCAATTCTTCGACCAGGTCTGAATTTTCTTATTTTGAATATTGACACCTTATTCACACTGAAAATCTTGCTCCTATGCATGTTTCAGTTACGCATCCTGGTATCTACATCATGTGATGCATATCATTAGAAACGTCATGGAAATTCCAGCAGTCTCAAGCTGTAATTAATTAAATCAAACAGTTACTGCAAAGAGTTATTCCTGATAAAAAAAGATTTTATAGTTGTGATTTTGTCAGAGGTTCTTAAAAAAGGAGGTGCATGACAGTACTTTAAGAAGACATCAACCATTGCTGCTTAACACGAAGTACTCCTTCAAAGTGGTCGCGAAAGCTCCTTACTATTATCAATTTAAATAAATGTGCAATACGAATCAATAATGTTGATGGGTAAATAATTAATAGCATTATATGCAAAAAAAGGTTTGCTTAAAGGTTTTCATGCGATCTATGGTCTTCGAAAGCGCAAATATAAATTGCCGAATACTAGTTAATGCATGGTAATTGTCTGTATATTTATATTTTTAGGGTAAATTCAGGTAGACAAATGTTAAGTGTTTACTTTGCTAACATATCAAAGTGTGCAACCGTTAATAAGTAAAACAAAACAACACAGGTGTTACTGAAGCGTGTCATTTGAACGTCACTGCTGCTAGGAAAAAAGTTACAAGTACTTAATATCGTAAGTTTGTGACTTGACATCATTGAAAAAATTAATACCTCTAAATTAAGAAAAGCAACTTACATCAACGAATAGTAAAACAAAAGAGTGATACACACGACTAATTTTATACCACTTACGCTTACCTAATGATGTAAGTAATTAAAGAAATCCATACGGTACGGGATGAATAGCAGGTTATTTTTGCAAATAATCTGCAGTAAGGTAGTTCTCGATTTATTTTAAACTGACAATAATTACCACAGGATTAAAAAAAATCGCCAGCTAGTATCTTCCATACGTTTATTTAAACAACATGAATTTAGGCTATCTGCTGCTTTGCAATACTGTTAAGGTAATGAATCGATAGTAACTTACAACCAAGGTCCAAATAACTACTGAAATTGTCATATATTACTCAAGGTTAGTTGTTACAAAGCATAGGATGGATGCATTATTTTTTAGCACTGATCCCAGGCAACTGCATGGAATTTATTAAATTAACTAAACATAATTAAACCACAGACTAGAGCCTTGCTTCTAAGTCAGCAACCAAAGTAGACTTCATTACAAGCCCCCTCCATTAAAAACAATTAACCTCTAAATTATGTTAAAAATGCACGTAGATCACATTACAAATGATGTCAACATGTAGGCTGATTAAAAATGACAATTTTGAATTTGTTTAACGGCAAATATAGTGTCAGGTGAAATCAGAGAAACAAACCGTCCCCAGTAAAAAAGAGGTATGTCTGAAAATGTACGGATGTACGTTTATAAGTCAAAGATGCTCAGTATTAGAGCGTCTTTTTAAATGGCTCAAGTTAGTGATTTCAAATCATAATCTGCCACCGTGTTTCCGCCAGTTCTAGTGGGTTTGGAGTGGAGACGATGAAAGGAAGTGACACCGGTCTGCTGTGCTTTATTAGACTGCTTCTCACTGTCCTGACGTACTTTCATACTGCTAACGCAGCACTGCTACGTAACTAATTTAGAGCTAATAAATTGGCCTTATTTGCATTGACGCACATTTCACGTACTCGGCAGAATGGTTCCATCTATCCATGGAACAATGAGTTTGATATTTGGAAAGTTTTATTAAATATTGCCTACAGAGTAAGAAGATGAGAAAGTGGGCAAGAGCAGGTCAGGCAAAATAATCGTCCTCAGTAAACAAACCTAAAGTGGTTTACCTTAAACGACTTCGCTAACTCTTTGTTAATAACATCTCTGTCTGTTTGACATTTCATGCAAACCCGTGTACAAAACGACCCTAACATTAATCGAGCACAAAACATTATTTTAACTGTCAAAAAAACAACGATCACCACAACAAGCAACTCACCCCAAGCTACGCCTTTAAATCTAAGAATGCGCAAAATAAGACGGTGAACAGGAAATGTTTAATATCACTAGAAATTAACAACTGCACATTGCACGTAGACAACACCATGGTCATTGCGACTTCCCTGTTCGCATTTCCTAATGGATTACTCCCACTACAAGCATCCGTACCTAAAGCAATAACAACCAGTCGAGGTCGTTGTAGCAGCGATTCGATTCCACTTGAGCCACCGAACACGAATCCTGCCATGGTCGTTAAAAGCAAGCAGCAGTGCACGAGGACAGGCTTTGAACGCGCTCCTCGTATTTACACAGCCGCGTGAGCAAGACCATTGCTACACAGAGCGCATGATGTGAGAGCTGCTAACGTCTAAGTTCAAATTCCTTCAAACCCATCTAACTGCTTTTACACAACAGAGAGAAAATGCAAGTCAAATGAATTGCAACACTGGCGAAATGGCAACACTGGCGAAACGGCAACACTCATCCATTCCCTTGGTCGGTTAACTAATTTACTCAGGTCTTCACATTGGTACTGCCATTGTGGACAGCAGTCACGCAGAGCATTCAGGGGTGTGCGTTTAGTTCGTCAAGTGAAAGATGGAAATGCAGCAATTGCGCTTGAAGTAAACGAATGAAAACCCAAGTCGCAAGTATCGCTGTTGGATCTCACTGCAAAATGTATTTAACGAAATGGCGAGTTTCGATAGATGCATGTCATGGCATGAATCCCATGATGCCGCAATTCACGAGGAAAATGCATTTCTGAGTGGGAAATCCGTCAACACTGACGTGAATACCACCAAGGTCATAATTGACAGTCATCGCTTCTTTTGTAGACATGCGACTATGCCAAACGTGAGACGCGCATGTTGTGAGGCTTTTGCAGCCTGCAGTGACCAGTTCAGTAGATGCGTGTCACATCAAATTAAACGATGTACATTCGTTGGTCCGCGTTTTAACCTGCGGTTCGTTGTCAGTGCACGGTGCCAACGAATGTCTCACCAATTTAGCCACTTGTGGCGTTAGAGAGTGTACTGAGTGCAGGATGCTAGTTGAGGAGGCCTGGAGTGACCATTGAGTGTGCCCGCAAAGTCGCTGGCGCATTCCGACCTGCTTCCGGATTTTCACACGAACACTTGGACATAGTGACGTGGGTTCAGTTAGATAGGGTTACTTTTTGACCTCTTAAGTGGAAATAAACTTCTGCCAGAACAACCTGGTTAGCTGTTTGCTGTTAGATACGAATATTTTACGTCAGAGTAAAATGGACCTATTAATAAGGCTTCTACATCGAGGTTGCAAACTCGTTCTTTGCATTAGATGTTATAGGTTATAGAATTGAATGTAAGTCGTGGTCCTCAAACATGGACGATAAGTGACATTTATTTTCTAGGTACTCATGTTTAAATTACTGTTTGTGGTTGAGGATATTCAAGTTCTTCCAGGACATTCGTTAAAGTCATAGTTGCGCAGCATTTTTTGGGCGTTACCTTTTATTTAATTGTCAGACAAATTTTCCTGGTGTTTCAAAAATTTAATGTCATTTTAGGGTGAATGGGTTGGTGCATTATTAGGGCGTTCGAGCGCGTAAACATTCCTGCCGCGGATTTGATAGTGCGATGTTGAGTGATTGACGCTGCGTCTTTGCTAGCCACACCAGCTCTTTGGTAAATCCTTTCCGTACATATTTTGCAGGGCAGTAAAACACCGCCAAACGCCACATAAAAGCTAATTAAACGCAATAATTATTTCTTATTTGCATTTAGTTAACTTCCGAAATGCAAAAGGTCCGCAGAAATGGGGAGAATCCAGTGCAAGCATTAAAATAACTAGGTACTAATTTCATGAGCTTGTTTTGAAGCATCAAATTCAGGCGACGTCTATGATTTTACAAATACTTTGACAAGTGCAAACCACTGCTGTGAATTCAAAACTCATTTAAAAAACTTACTTTCATGCTATGCCAAAAACGTTGTGCTTTTTGAATGCATTTGAATTACAGTCTGAATCATTCTTGATAGCAGGACGTGCAAAATTAAGAAAAGTAGATAACAATGGTTTAATTAAAAATCAGAAATCTACATCACAGATTATATCCATAGTATCGTAGTGGGCTTGTAAAGCAATAGTTTCTTTTTACATTGAGTGTCACATGGATACAGTGTAAAAATATGTTAAAAAATTGAGGGGAGATCGTTTAGGACTTTGTTATGAATTAGGTTTTAAGTGACACTTTCACAAGATGAAATGAATGTAAGTTTCACTTTGCGTCAGCCTTCAGTATAATAAAATAAACACAAATTCAAACGAATCAATTTTTTTTCTACCATCGGTCTTAAGTTTTTTCTGATTCAAGTTCCTAGTTGTTCAGTAAATAGTAGTAAACGAAATGTTACCGGACTGAAAACTTTTTATCCACTAACACGATTAAAACGTGTCTAGGAAGGTTTGGTTTTCAAATGTCCCTTAAGTTTTACCTGGCACAAATGATTTAAATAAATGTGCCTCACTAAGTACTCAATTCTTTCACTTTTGTTCCATTTACATAATGAAGTACCAATTTGTTAGACTTTTTCAAATGTTGAAGTGATCAATTACACATTCAGGGGATCTCGCATTAATTTCGGCCGAAGTGATGCATAGGTTCCTTTTGCTACTGACGTTTTATTTACCTGAATAACAAAATGATGTGTTTCATTTAAAAAAAAACTCGAACACATTATTTAGCAGAATTCTTTTTAACTTTTACGTAATCCACATTTCCTCTGTACGACTCTGCATTTTTGTAAGTGAGAAATCTGCTACATCTTTAGAGGCATAACTGAAATTCGTAATCATCACACGACTGACTCCATCCTGGTGGGAGCTACTATACTAATCTCTAAATAAAATTATTCAATTTCACATGACTTCAAGATAACTACAAGTCACAATTAACCTCTCAAACTCCTTTTCACAGACCGCAGTATTGTATTAGAGGTTTCTTGGTTTGGAGTTATCCATTGGTAGGGTTCACATCCAGTGAAACCCACAATTCAGTTCTCCATTTACTCAAAACTCTAGAAGTCGTTGACACGTTTTGACAATCCCATGCCAAAAAGCATATCTCCAGATCGATCTAAGCTACTTCTGGAGATTTCGCGTGTTTCGTGAGTGAAAGCAACCTGAAGGGCATTTAAATATTAAAAGCCTGTCCGCAATTTCACTTACTGAATTCCCGTGGTTTCCGAGTGAACTTTAGTCCCCTTCCTTTCTCTTCCTGTTTTTTGGTGAACTTAAAATCTAAAAATTGCAATTCCGATCACTATAGAGAGGTTTTGTGAGCAAATATGACACTCATGGGGCAAACGTCTCCACAATAGCATCAGCTAGCTTAAGTTGCTGAAGGCAACGATCATCTCAAACCCCTAGCTAGCTGCCGCGAACAACCCCGCGATTGAGTCTTGACCCCACGTTTCTAATTTTCACCAACTCATACATACGTGCCTTCACTGCCTACCAACGCATGCACTAATAGTGTGCGATGTTAGGCTCTCAGTCTAGACATTTAATTTAGAAGATGAAGTAAACTGCTAGAAAACAGCTCATCTAAATGTGCGTTTTTGATACAACTATCTTTCTGATAGTTTTCTCTAACGATCTGACCGGTCAAATGCCACATGCACTAGGAAGGAGAAGTCGTATTGATGTGATTGCAATTTTTCGTATGTAAATAGACAAAAAATATAGCTTACATGTAATACTGACTTCAATTGCATGTGTAATGTGAATTAGTAAGGCATGAGTATTAATGGGTGGATGAGATCATTGCCTGTCGTAGTTTATCTTCCTCATGCCTGTCTGACAGCGGCTAGGAAAGAGGCAGGGGGTTCGCTGATAGCTCTTTGGACCGGTTCCACGTCTAGACAGTTTCGCGCGTAACTTGGCGGTCTGTGGGACTGAGTTGACTCAAAGGATACGGCAGATTGCGCGGCGGCCTCCAGTCTATCCATGATGGGGATTTGAGCAGCTGAATTGTGGATAGTAAAGTCGCTGTCGTCGCGGCAGGTGGTGATTGCGGTTGAGCCCTGCTGACCGAGTCTCCTCGACGAAGTTTGCTGATTGCGAAGGTACGAGTTTGCGATTTGTCGATTTTGGTATCCGTCTTCTAAGCCCACACGATCTTCGCTTTTCTGATTGACATAGCTGCAATTCTGCGACTGCATTTGAATGTGTTTGAGAATGATCGGGAGTGTAGCAAAGTGTTCCTGAAGAAGTGGGACATAAACTTAGTAAAAACCAATAAGTTCCATTATAGATTTTTTAAAATTCAAATTAGTAACCACTTAAAATGTCACTGTGCTTACTCATTTAAAAAAGTATACGTCATACCGTGTGTATACGACAAAAAGATTAGTAAGTCGTTTACTGTCCTGTGGATTACCCGCGTCTAACAGCAAACAGCCAATCAGGGTCTTCTGCTAACAAGTTAATTATCTCTGAGAGATCATAAATTAACTCTGTCTACCTGAAACCAAATCAAAATGTTCAGGTGATTTTTTAAGAGCCCAAGTAAATGAAAGAGACTGAGGCACACAAACAAACTCAAGTCAAGGAGTCATAATTATATTAACTGCCAAAGAAACCTCGGCCTTTGACATTTACCTTTGGCTGCATAGTGACGTCATTTGGCTG
The DNA here is from genome assembly GCA_900604375.1 of Mesocestoides corti. Taxonomy (NCBI): domain Eukaryota; kingdom Metazoa; phylum Platyhelminthes; class Cestoda; order Cyclophyllidea; family Mesocestoididae; genus Mesocestoides; species Mesocestoides corti. Next base: position 14,900 of record UXSR01000892.1, read on the forward strand.
ATTAGTGTCAATTATGACCTTGGTGGTATTCACGTCAGTGTTGACGGATTTCCCACTCAGAAATGCATTTTCCTCGTGAATTGCG
>UXSR01000893.1:0-14963 GCA_900604375.1 Mesocestoides corti
AGGCGACGTATGAGGGCGCAGACATATTGGACCACACTGGCCTCAGCCAATTCTCTATCTCTCTGAGATCTTATGACCTTCTAGGAAGGCATGCAGCCAACCAGAGAAAGGCACGAATGATGAGCAGTATATAAATAGAGGCGCACCCAGCGTGGGGGTATCGGATGGTCGGCGCCTGCTAGTGGTTCTGGCATGTGATTATGCAATAAAGACTGTTCTGTTGTAGTAGTCTTCTTCATATTAGCGCCGGGGTATTTTATAAGCCGAAGATCTAAGCTTTTGAAGGATGCCCGAAGACCTTAAATTTGGGCCTGACAGCCAAGCTTTTTTAAAAAATTCCAAAAATTTGCATTTGATAATTTATTCCAAAAATAGCTTGAACATCTTTTTTAAATCAGTGATAACCATACAAACGAATCGTGTAGTTAGATTTACATAGTGTTATCGTTTCGTGAATGTAATTCACCACACTGATAGCACTGTCAAATTATTCCAGGTATATGTGTAATTGAGCTTGCAAGTGTTTTTGCCAAAACACTTTCGAAATCAGTTAATATAAAGGTGTGCATGATTTAATAACGTAGTAAAATTTGTGCAAGTTGCCGTTTAACATTTAAAATGATTGGCAATGCAAAATGGATCACGATTCTACAAAGAGATTTATCTAAGTACTAAGATCATAGTTAAACGGCATCGCTGCTGATAAAGTGACGATACCTATAGTCGGAGTTAGTCATTTAGGCTTCGTAGATGTCATTGTAGGGAAGCAACCAAAAGTATACATAGAAAAGCTTTCTATTTTAAGGAGAGTTTCGAGTAAATAGGCACCGATCAATAAGATTATGATAAAACCATTACCGCAGATAATTTTTTTTAAATTAATTTATGTAGCACACCTTTGAATTATTTTAAAATCAATCTAATTGAAAAAAAATGATTATAAATTTGAGTTACGATATGGATTTTCAAAAAAAAACTAAGGTAAGTTTTTAGGATTGTTATGCCTTAAACATTGCCGTATTTAAATTATGTTACCATATATCAGTCTTATCTACCTCCACCAGTGTTAATATATTGTAAATGTGTCCGGATTATGTTCTTTAGGTGCATGTAGTTCGCTATTTGAGTTTTTTCTTGGAGTTTATCCTCATCGGTTAGAAACTAAACGACAATAGGACTAAATACAAAGAAGTCAGGAATCAGGTTATATAGTGCTAGACGTTTCACATGGGCCGGATTTGTATTGAACACATTGCAAAGCACTTTGTTTATGATATTTGCTAATTAATGGCCAAATTGTCGATTACGTTAACTGATAACTATTTTTTCGCTATCAAAAGAATGAGATGGAAAAGAAATAAAGCTCGCATTAAATGGAATTATTTTCCCACAAATTGCCTGGCAGTTATTCGTACACTGCAACATCATTGGCTAGCTACCACGTGAAATCCCAAGGTATAATTGAGCGGTTTGTTGCAATCCATTCTTGACTTCGAAGATTGCAATGGCTGAAGTCGTTGAACGTAATATTGAAGATAGCTTGTCTGAATATTCATACATTCGTCGTGCAAAGCTTTTCAACGAAGAAGAAATTCGGTAGGCTTAACCTAATGCTTTAAATGCACAAGTCAACTTTCATTATATCTTGAATTTTGCCTATTACCTCAGATTAAATCAGTCAATTTTGTAGTAATACTGCATGCTGGTTGCAAGTCTTTGAATTTTTTTTTAAAATTGACATGCCGACACCTCGTTGATCTTGTCTCTAGTGCCCCCAGTGGTTGTTAGGCGTAGTAGCTCTGTGTTCAGGGTGGCTGTATTCTGGTATATAAAACTACTGCAAAACTCATTTTATGGCGTCGCTTGTGCCACGAGTCTGCATCTAATAGTGCAGCATAAATTCTGAGGGTGTTTCTTAGATGTGTATTGGGTTGAAGGTGCATGCCTAAAATTCTGTGTTTCAAAGAAAACAATGTCCTAGTCATGACTACAGTTGCTTAGTCTTGTCTAGCCAATGTGTCAATGTTGCTTTGTAACGGTAATGTGTTTGCACTCGACTTTGATCATTGGAAGCTGCTAAGTTTTTCATCCGGTTGTAGGGAAATTGTTCGTCGCAGAAGGCAGCACGAGTACAGTTTGCAGAAACGTAACAAACGGATATCTGATTATGAATCCTACATAGCAACCGAACTCGGCATCTTGAGACTTATATCCCTGCGCCGTTTGGTAACAAATTAACTCCTTAATGTCAATTTTGATCGTTTAGAAAACTATGGACTTCAGATTTAAAGACAAGTTAGAAAAATCAGTAATATCTCGTCTCGTTCGACTCCACAAGGTAAGCAAAGTCCCATGCCCTCTCGCTACCACCTAGTTAGCTGCGAAAGTTGATTTCTCCTGCTGTTTTTTAGCAAATCTGCTATCGGTTTCAATCACGCGTAGATGTGTGGATGCGTTTTCTGTTGTTTAATCGAAAACTGGGTCGTCACTTGACCGTTGCTCGTCTGTGGGAGCGTGTTTTACAGGTGCATGGGAGAACAGATCCCCGGCTGTGGTCGGCTGCGGCGGCTTTCCATCTAACTGACGGCGCCCGCGCAAAGGCCCTTTCAGCCCTGAATAAACTCAGAACCGAAAAACAAGCCCTCAAAAAGTCACGAAAAAAACTCGCCCAACTCATGAAGAATCCCACGTGTTCACAAGAAAAAGCTGTTCTGCGTAGGTGCTTGTGTTTCGGGCATTGATAACACTGCCACGCTTCTAAATAGTCTCATTTATAAACACTTTACTTTCATTTGCTAATGCAGGGCTGGAGACACTACAGTTGACGAAACTGCGGGACGCCATAAGCCGTCAAGTTCGCTTGACTTGGGATCGCACTCTGATAAGTGGTTTACGCGAAGCCCGTCGGATCCTAGTGCAGGGCTTGAGGTTGAACGAGGACAGCGTCTTCCTGGTTGTGGAGCTGCTCAAATTGGAGGCCTCAGCGACAGATTTCTTTCAAAAGCGAGTTCTCTCTCGGCAAAAACAGGCAGCGAGTGTTGATGCGGATGATAGAACCGACGCGGAAACTTTTGTGGGTGGCGTTTCCTCGCTTGATTTTTCGAGCTTCAAGTTTTACTTGCAAGGTGTAAGTAGGTGTTTTGTGTTTCCAGATGGCTGAGGTCTCCGAGGATGTGGACGTTGTGGCCTCAGGTGGAACCTTCAACTTGGTTCTTGAGCGCTTTCTCACCCTGCCGAAGTGCACTTCAGTGGATATTGCATCTGTGATAAAAATTGCCACGAAATTCTCCTTCGCTAACAAAGCGCTAGTCGATCAACTGTCAGACAGGTAACTAGTAACGAAATGGCATATCCGATTCGGGTTTCGATGTGTGTCATGCCTTTACATTTTCGATTTCAGACAGAAGCAACTTGAGGCCGAGGAAATAGCTGAGAAGGAGAACATAGAGAAGGCGGTATGTGGATTGTCGTTATCGTGCACCAGTTTCCTTTCCACTTCCAATGCATTGCTTGTCGGTGTCTTGTAGATCAGTGAAACGATGTGCGACAAAGCTGCCACCATCGCCTCAACAAACGCGCTCCTTGAGGGCCGCCTGAATGACCTTCAACATCTCCTGGAGGCCGAGGGTGTTGACGCAGCCCTGTCAGCGTGGACGACCTGGTATCCGACTGGTGTGCGCTGTGAACTCCTCCAGGTACTGGACCCTTCAAGCAATCCTCGTTGGCTAGCACTCCTCACCTTCCGCCTCCAACTCGTCAACGTCTCCAAGATGCAGAAACCGGAGTTCAACGGAGACGTCGAGGAAGCAGTTCGCGCCTACAACGAGTACCGCTTGAAACACGAGGAACGCGTGAAAGAGGCCAGAAAACTGATGGACACTTTGGCAGTCTCGAATTGGGGATCTAAAGTTGGCGGTGAGTGTGCGGTGGTAGTGACCCCCGGTTGAGCAAACTGATTGGACAGTGAGGGTGACCTGTTTGTGTTGTCGTTTTTTTTCGTTAGATTTTTGGCGGCTCTACATGGAATTTGAGCGAAAACTCGGTGACTGTTCGCGCCTGCCTTCGTTGAAGTGGCGCGCCGAGAAGACCCTTCGGGACGCTCCTCGTGCCAAATTCCTCGCCGACTGCACCGACGCCAATGCGAAAGAGTTCTTGTAAATAAATTTATGCTCTCCATCTTTCCTGTATGGATGATTTTCATTTAGTCGTAAAACTACAAACACCATTGAAATCGTGAAGTCAGTTCCAAAAATTGATACATGTATTTGAACGCTAAAAGCACGAATACATCTGAAATTTAAGAAAGTTTCAAGATGGGATGACAAAAAACTCGAAGCAGGTGGATGTGAAATTAGCTTTCAAATTGGGCGCGTGATGTGGGCTATGTTGTAAATGCATGAGTAAGTGGGCTACGCGAACAGCCAGCCGATTGGCTCGGGGTGTTTACTCCTCCGCCTTGTTGTCCTCCATGGTGGCTGTGAAGTCGTTTTCCACGTCGTCCCCAAAAGCGGGGTTGTCCTCGCCTCTTGGTGAGTCGTCTTCGAGTTTGGTGGTGTCGCCTGTTCCCCAGGCATCGTCTCTTGACTTGGTGAAGTTCTTCTTTCTTATCGACGCCTTTAAGCGGGTGGACTTCACGAAAGAGGAATCGGCGCGATAGCGGCTCCGTCCAGCAGCCTCCACTTCTTCCTCTTCGGCACTCATATCACCAGCGTCGTCGAGAGCCTCCTGATTGTCTTTCTCGTAGTCTTGGTTACCACGATTGGAACCGAGAATGCGAAGAGATTGACCAATCCAGCGTATTTTGGCTATAAATTCATCCTTCATTAACTCAAAACACATCGATAGGAGGGCCAATCCGAAGACACAGTAGAGGGCACTCGTCAGGAGTTCGTAAATTGTGTCCGGCTAAACAAAATCGACAGAACTGTATTAAACGCTGTGATTTCTTCCCCCTTTTCGGTTTTTTTTGCCCTGACCTTGACTCCAACCAATGGGCTCACTCCTTGCCCTCAGAAGCCATAAATCTCACCTCAGATCATCTCACTAGAAAATTTACTAATTGGGTGTGCACTGCCATTAAGCTAATTGGAACCTAGTTGAAGATCTATCGCAGTGACGGTTATTGATTCAAAACGCTACCACTGAGAACTACAGAACCATGAATGCTTGTTTGTCAGCAAAAAGATCCACCTGATCAAGACGCCCTTTGCCAGGAAAGAGATCTCCAAAGCCGATAGTCGAGATGGTGATGACAGCGAAGTAGGCGCTGTCGATCGGTGACCAGTCCTTCTCCCAGATTCGAAAGGTGAACGCACCCATCGTCACGTAGGCGGTAATGACCAGCATGACGACGGTTATCGGTATACCGGCCTCCTCGGTTTCCTGGAATTCCAGGTAGATCTCGCGTATTTCGTCGTCTTCATCCGAGTCTTCAATCAGGGCAATCGGCGCAAACTAGAAGGGCAACAGTCGACTTTGTTTAAACAACCGAATTACGCCAAGCACACATGCTCAAATTGAAATCTTTGTGCAAAGTGAGTTAGCCTCAAGAACACGCGGTTTGACTGTTTGTGTCCTAAAAAAGTTTACAAGAGTTTAAATATCGCTCCTACAGATGTGATTCGCGTGAAAATTTAATGGCGCCATATTTGACTCAAACGCTACAACCAATCAGATGCGTCTCGTCGTTTGAAGAAAACGTTTGGCGCCAAACTATGCAACGGGAGTTAGATTGTGCGGCCAAAAGGTCCAGCTGCCATCACACCTGATTAAAACAGCAACAAACCGTGAATATTTAACTTAGCACTAACACTGGGCGGTGGAATTGGTTCGCCAGATAGCTTCGCCTGCACCTCCATGTGCCGTCTCAGATCCTCCTGTAGTCGAATTAGTCTCATGTGGCGTCTATTTCGTTGACGAATGAGTGTGTCGCGGAAGCATCGACAACAGCAGATGTTTCTGTAGGTGAAGCGAAATAGGTACGCGAGAAGCTGCCCGATGCTCCCCAGGTAGATGAGCAGAAGGGGAATACCGAGTAGGCAGTAGAACACACACACTAGACGGCCCCACTGAGTTGTCGGTGCAATATGTCCGTAGCCTTTAACAAGGGAAGGTTACGCTGTCTCAATCATGGCTCTTAATGTGCACAGATTTTAAAATTGCCTGCTCATGTTTAACGTCATTTAACAGCCATGAGCCCGATATTTATTGTATTTGTTTACTAAGATCTACTGTTGTAGTATGCATCGTTTACGATAAACAGTACACGTCGTCGGACGTTCTAAATCGTCTTTGCTGGTTCAGATTGCTTGATCTAGCTTTTAAGTAAAGTTGTTTTAACGTTTGTTGTTTGCAAGCGGGCAAATTGGAGCAGTTTGGTTATCGATTGATAAAAATGCCAGATGGTTCAATGAATGTCTCCATGCTAGTGGTGGTAGTTCACTGGTTCATCTTCAAGAAAAATATAGTGGATTTTCGAAAATGTTCAAGATTTTTAAATCGGAATGGCGTCATTCTTCAGAACAATAGTGTAAATCCCGGTTCAAACACCATATTATCCACAGATGGCACTATGTTGGACTAACGAGTTTTCTGCCAATCTGGGCGGATGTTCTGTCAGAAATATTATTTATACCTACAAATTGTCAGTATGTTCTACAGTATAAATTAACCAATTGTAAAAGCGATTTTATCTACACACTTTCTGACTTATCTGGCGGGAAATGTTTCCCAGAACTTAAAACGGTGATTCAAGTAATTGGATGACGGATTGAAATAACTGCTAGTATTTCTTAACGCACTACTTCAAAACGGCAAAAATGGTGATTACAGCATCAAATTTGCATCAAAATAACAAAGACCTCCTCATCTAGTTTACGACCAGCTTAATACGATCAAGGATCCTCAGTGCCTACCGATAGTGGTGACGACTGTGGCGCAAAAGTACAGCGCGTTCACCAAATTCCACTGCGATCCGTGGGACGTCGAATGTATCAGCGAGCAGTTCTTGCTCGGCTGGAAGTCTAGAGCGAACAAGGCCTCAGCGAACTCGATCATTGCGTTCTGAAGTTGCGTGGCAACCTCATCCTTGGATAACCCTGAGGCGGCAATCCCGGTGGCACGTAGCACCGAGGTGTTCAACTGATCGAGGTACTTGTTGTAGGTGAGGTAGCAGGCGTGCACCTCGTTACCCTGCTCCAAATACCGGAACATCCAGGCTCCACCAATGAGGTAGAAACACAGCAGAACCAGAGTGCCCACCGCCGAGGTGAAAATTCTAACGGTCACCTGGCAACATCTGTTGGTGTTTCGTGAGTAATTATCCTCGACAACAGTGTTAATGGGTCGGCCTTCTGCGTCGTGTACCCCGGTGGCAAGGGTGGCTTCGAAACCGTAGTCGAAGTTGTTCGTCGCGGCTAACATAAGTGTTGAAGTGATACTGGTGAATGGTGAATTGCACACCAAATTTGTCAGATAAAGCACGGTTGCCATGACTACGCAATATACAGTGAGTATAGGCAAACAGGCAGACCTTGAAGTGCAAAATGGTTACATGGACAATATGATTACCAGCCATGAAGAGGAATTAATGTTACGAAAACATGGCCTGCTTCCTCAAAACAGGTTTTCTCTTAGCTCAGGCATAATAGCTTATTGAAATTTGGGAACAATGGTGGTAATTAATATGGCTTTTCGCAGGAAGCAAATGTGCCATTCTTATGCACTGACATATTTGTTTTAATAAACTGTTTGTAATAGAAGGACCAGAAGTTAAAAACAAAAACTTAAGTGTTACGTTAACTACGGAAAATAAATTCTAGAAATTGCTTGTTTAAATTTGCTGAGATATCGTCATGGTGACAGAGCGTTTCAGAGGAAAGAAAGCAGAACAAAACATGCAGAATACCCGCCTGATTGATCGTAGCCAATCAGGTGGATCGCCTTGTTGTGGTCAGTTGCCTTAACATGAAGTGCCATGTGTGCACACAAGAATACCAACCTAGTTGTAATTTCTTATTTGATTTGAAAAAAAACCACATTTCTTCTAATACTTGTTATTTTATTTAATTTCTCCTCGAACAAGAAACTATTTAAGTGATTCAGTTTCCCTTGGCATTACATTTGATTCCTGAGACGTTTCCCCTACATTCACGACTTAAAACAAAGTCAATTTGAAACACCGCGAATAATTGCTCTACACAGGCGTGCGTAGGTGTATTTATAGAATGATTAGTGAGTGGCTGTAGGAGGAACCAATGAGAGATCGAGGAAACGTCAAACATGCCAATCATCAACTGGTGAAATAAATGAAATTTTATTCAGATATTCAAGACAATTGTGGATGAGACACAAAAATTAAATCAAATTACACAAAGTTTCTGGTAAATTTGACCCACCACACACATGATTTTGCTGTCTAATTTTTGTGTTTTAATGTGGACATACTGTGCTGCGGCAATTCCAAGCAATTCTGCCAACACTTGAGTGAGGAATTAGGTGTCAGCGTTTTGGAGACACGGTTTTAACTTCGCTAACGACGACCGCATTGTAACTTGAGGCTCTGTGAGCTTTCATATTCAGGTGTGCAGCTTGCAGATTCTCACACACCGTGGTTGAATGATTTAGTCGACTCCAATGGTGGCGATTCTGTACAGAATTTTCGCAACAATTTCACAATCACTGATAGTTTATTGGTCTTCTGATTACAATTGACTGATTGAATGCTACGCAGAAGTCGATTCGTGATGACCAGCATATTGTTAAATTAATCATGCTGAGTTCATTCACAAAAGCAGATTATAATCTGTTCTAAAACACTTACGAATTTGGTATCTTGTGTCACTGACATTTGGAAAAAATTAATTCAACACATCCAGTTGAAATTCCAATGATCCACCACTGGTGATGAATTTATGATAATAACGGAATTGCTGAGTTATCATAAAAGAAATACCTGGTGTCACTTTTAGTACTAACAAAGGCGTTGTGTATATTGAACTGTCTCCAATGTAACCGTCGATCAACCGAGAGGTTTGTCGTCAACAACTAGCCACACCCGATAATAAACCAATAAAATAAATGCAGTTGGAATTAATAAATCACTCTGAAGGAATTTGTGTTCAACTGAAACTTACGCATGTGTAACAACTCGTGATACGGACCAGATGCCGCAAATAGGGGACATTATGAATTGGCCTAGATACGAAGACTCAAATCGTTTCTATGTCAACGCATTACATTATAACTTAAACCGTTCCTTTGTGTTTGCTACCCTAAATTTCGTCATGCATTCGTCGTCTAATGTGTTGATGATGTAATAATTTTAATTAGCACCCAAAGGAAAATGATTTCATGCATTTCTTTCTGTACAAAAATCAAAACACTGGCCACCAACATGGATTAATTATAGGAGCCGTTTGGCTAACAATTAATAAGAGTGACAGACTTACCACTAAAACGATGCCAATGGCTAAGGCTTACAACCTCATTTTCATGGGAGATGTAGTAGGACTAATTATTGCAAATTAAGCTGCAAGATTCAACCACACCTAGTGGAATCCACAGGCAGTGGTCTGTTTCCTGCGTGTGTGGGGCTTGGGCAGCACGAGTTGCTCTCATGACATTTGCGCGATTTATCTGTGTGCTTGTGTTTAAACGAGGTGAAAATAATGACGCGATTATCGAACCAACAGCCAGTCCATAAATTAGGTCGTGTTTACTAAAGTGTGGGAAAGTGGTGAAGGCAGGTCACGGAATCTCCTAATACTCAAAGGGAGCATCGTTAATAAGACTTAAGCGAAGTAAATGTGTGTAAAATCACTTCCCGGTGTGGAATAACGGCAAATTTTACGGCAAACCAACAAAAAATTGCATTCCTGTTGAATTAGCAAACCAGATAACTGAATATAGCACTAAATTTGAACCGTTTTGAAATCTAAAAGCTCGGAGGAACTTATTTGGGAAAAAAGTCTTTATTTTCTTCAAAAACACAAAGAAAGTGAATAATTAAACAGCATTAATACTGGTCTTCTTGCCCTTCCTGTGGCGCCTCTTGAAAAATGACTTCAAGGATCTTCGTCGAGAGGGCTCAGGCGAATCGTCTCGTGGTGGTTCAGTGAAGGTCACCGTCTGCTGTCGTGATGCGTCAGGACGTCGGGTCGGCTTCCCGCACATCACATCCATCGTTCTAATCTCCGGCATTGCTGTTTACCAAGTGAGAGATTGCATCAAGCGCAGCTTTTGGTGCTTGTAATTAGAGGTCAGTGTGCTTTGGGCCTGACCAATGACAGCCGCGCACGAACTTGCATCGATGGTGTGTACCTGCACGTGAATTTCCTCGGTGCTCAATAACACACACGGTAATTACCCATTTGAAAGGCTTTCGAGATGAAAAAAATTGTGCTGACGTCTGACTAAAGTGGTTTTGATATTACCATGGTACATTTTGAAACCGTGGGAAAACTTGTAGTAACTATGACAGCGATAACAGACGAATTAGGTTGAATTTTTGAAATACAAATCTGTACAACTTTCATCGTATTTAAAATCATGCTGTTTGTTTCCGTGATGGAACATCGAATGGCTAACGACCGTTTCTTATTGGCCACGTGTTAATTGACTAACCTTGGTCTATATGACCTTGTATCTATTAGCTGATTGATTCCTTGCCGCTAATCAGCATCACGTGTATATTGGCTGATGACCAATTACATTTACGCATTCTGGGCAACCAATCACGAGCAAATAACTGGAAGTATTTTCGCATTACCGCACGACTCTCTTATTCCGGAATTTTACTGTAACAGGAATGAGTTTTCTTAAACCAAACAACTCATTCCCACAATAATAATAATAAAATAGGCGGTAAATATCAAAAGTGGATAGCTTGTTGGGATTTTTGAGAAGAAAACAAGAAAAAAATTTGACCAGTTCTTGTGATTGGTTCGAAAGGCTTTCCCTGAAACCTAAAAGGTTTAGTTTTGCAAAAGGGTAATTCAGTCAAAGAAAATTTAACGACTGTCCAATGTTTCAGACGAAGGTATAGTGTTTCGTCAGCAAAAGAAAAGAAATCGTTTCGCTTTGAAGCGTTTTTCATGGAAATTAGCAGATATTTGTGAAGAATATTTTTGTCCATCTGCAACCAATAGGAACCCATTTTAACATGACTGCTTCTAAAGTCTTGATTTGAAAATTGCAAGATGACAAACATGCACATGTTGCTTCTTTAAAATTCTACCGATTATCCAATTGAAACAGATGTAAACTCCACAAGGAGTTACTCACAAGCCTTCTCTACTCAATGTACCTCAGCAAACAAGACTATCAACCTTAAAAAAAGCTGCAGAATTGGTAGAACAATAAGGACAATGCACCTGTTAGTTTGTCACTGCGATATATGAACCGCATTTGACCTGTCTCAAGTCTTGGTGCTCAAGTACATTACCACCATCTAGACAGAAGTCGATTCGACTCATAGGGATTCCACGAAGACAAAATTTTTGCATTCAGCGAAATTGACAATAATCCACACTCAGCGCCTAATAGTCTGCAGTGCAACATAGTTTAACAGACCCTCAATCAGCTATGGTGCTCTGAGTCTAGCATATTCTCTATAAAGTCATTTAAACAGAACTTAAATAAGCAGTAGAGCGTTGCTACTGATTTGGAAAAGTAGCAAATGACAGTAAAACGATGGCACATTAATAGGAGAAGTTGGTTTCAACGTAAAAGTAGCTTCAATTGTTCCATTGGAGTCAGATAATCAGAGCTGATGCATTCAACAGGCATGCTATGAACATCCAATCATGTTGATGGTACTTTTCTTGACTATTGGCTGAATGTACCATTTTGCTAAACTGATCGTTCAATTGGTTCAGTGAGGTGTCGCTGAGTAGGTGCCTAAGTAACGTCTGTTTAACACATTTCACTTTAAATGAACCAATTGGAATTTAGTGCAGGTTTGATTGAGGCTACTGACATGCCAGGAAATCGCTGCAAATGGACGCGTGATCCATAGGATTTTTTTTCTAAAAATGCCTGCCAAATTATATCATTTCGTGAAATCTCGACGTAGTCAACTTTTAAGTCTTTATTTCCACTACGTGAATTCAAAATCGGTGTTTGCTACTCACCTCTAGGCATGTTTGCCCATCCACAAACGACCACGCACACATGACGTCGAGGTGCTGAAGCAACCTCGTGCCTTCTTCCGGCCAGAGAACTGAAGCATCTCGGTGTCCGAGGTTGATCGAAATTTAATTGGGTGAAATGAAACTGGGAACATGCTACGTTCGCACAAAGTCCCTGGCTGATTTGTAAAATATTTACATAGTTTTACGGACATTGCTGATTCAAAACTATGGAACTCTGAAACCATTCACGAAAAATGGAAGAGAAGAGATTTTGAGGGACCGGTCAGTAATTGGCCAAAACAGAATTAGTAGCTGCCTATATGTGAGGACCATGCCATTAATTTGTTCATGAAAAGGGTCCATCGAATTAACCACCACCTGCTTCGCCACTTTGTCACTGACAAGACCCATCATACCGCATTCCAGAATCAGTGCGTGTATCGGGTCACCGTAGGTTGGGAAAGAGGAGATCGGAGTTAAGGCGATTTGCAAACGTGTTTATGCAAGACGCCAGACAGTATCTTATAAAGATCTACATTCGGGAGATGGCAATCAATTTCTGTAACCACAACAAATACTACAACGCGGCAAAATGATCATCGCATTTGAGAGCAATCCACAAGCTAAGTAATCACTTTTTGATTACACGAATTGCAGGACAACTCTCTCAAAGCGATCAGTGACAACGATCAAAACAGACGACGACCACTCGATGCACAATATCCATCGTCGATGAGTTGCTAACCGAAATAAAGTCTGTGTGCAATAGGCCACGATGTGGAACGATGTGGATTCACTTAATGCTCATAGGGAGGACGTTTGATTCCGCACCATGGTAATAAGTCCATCACATTCAGCTTCAACAGGAACACAATTTGAATCCAGCAATTGCCACAGTGGCATTTCAATAGACGCTCGATTCCTAGTCACAGTCGCGTGTCGTGCAGGTTATCTGGTTTACTAACCACATTGTAATGCAGGAGACAGCACACGATGCAGTTACCACTGTTCCAATTTAATCCACGTCTCAAACAAGATCGAGTAGAATTTCTTGCCCAAAAACTGTTTTCTTGACAAATCCGTCATTGCAGAAGCACCATGGTTTGCTGCTTGAGTATTATATGGCCCGAATCTGTAGCTCAAAAAAGAAAAGGAGGTCGATAAGTTCCAAGGGTGCAATTTCATTGAAATAATTAGATAAACCACCAACCAACGCGTCCAACTGATCGAAACTTAGACTGAACACGTGATGCGAATTCAGTGAGACACGCAAACAATCGATAAAGAAATCGATTTCACACAGCCAGCCATTCACGATAAGCCGAATTGGGCTCTGCAATGCCTGCAGCTTACCTGCAACCACCGGCTTAATTCTAGTATGAGAAGTCATACGATCAGCATTCGCTTCATCATCGAAAAAATAATCATACCTACACAGATTGAGCTCTTCATATCGATTTTCAACTTACCCTCGTGTGCATTGTTACTATTTACACATTCAATGAAAAACAACGTGTGATGCTGATTCCTGCATCTAATGTTTCACCGGTGCCTAAAGTTGCTGCGATTTTTCAAGTCGGCATGTAACTCCACCTCAATGCCATCTCTGCTACGTGACATTCCGGCAAATTACATTTTTCCAAGATTCTTGCACAGGCTTCCTCAAGACCACTCGATCACACTTGGCAATTGACTGGTGGAGCTGTGTGAGAAAGAGCAGTACTTGAATTTCATCTCCTTGAGATGTGAAGTCACACTGCTTGCTTTCATACTGAAACAGCAAAAAAAAACAAGTCGCGAGGCAGTGCGGTCGGCTTTAACCTTGTCGCGATCGATACTTCCTGTTTAACACTGAGAGTTCAGATTATTTAGTAAATTTGATTTACGTGAATCGGAATGTACGTTTACGCAGATGTGTGCTTGAAGAAAATATCGACGGAAAGCCATCGCGTCGAATCCACTGTCGTCCTACTATTGCAACGTGGTTTGGCCACTTTCAACGACGAAGCAATCGATTCAGGCTGATCACGATCTACGCCAATCCATCTGTTATTTATGACTTGTTTAGGCTAAGACGCAGCTTCTAACTTTGTCAAGACGAGCTCCGGAATAACGCCACTGACTCAATTTCGTACGATTTTTGTGTGCCATGGTAAAGTTCTCATTGCATGGTCTTCTCAACATCCCAACCTCGAATGCAAAAATATCAATGTTTCTAAATCGATCGTCACTCCGTTAAATCGACTCTCCACTACCAAAAATCAGCACTTAAATCAGACAGGCGGATTAATGTGTCATTTCTGATTCGGTGGGAACGGCATTAAGGCTAATTTAAATTGGCTTGCCATTACAGTCATCTGGGAAATTTGTAAGTCCTGGAAGGTTTTACACTGATGTTGATTAGATGCTGCATAGTGATGCTGCAACGTGATTGCCATTTGGAGGCTTCTCGATTACACTTTCCTGCTAACCTCCAATTTTTAGCACAAGTGTAAAAAGCCTAAAGAAAACATCGACAGAAAGCCATCGCGTCGATTCCACTGTCATCCTACTACTGCAGCGTGGTTTTGCCACTTTCAAAAATGAAACAATCGATTAAGACTGATCGCGATCTGCGCCAATCCATTTGTTAATTATGTTTTGCTGAGGCTATAACGCAGCTCCAAACTGATGGGATTATGCAGTACCACTTTGTCTAGACGAGCTTTGGACTAAAGCTTTAAAGTACGACACTAAATAATGACTCTATTTCTTACGAATTTCTGTGTGACATGGTTAAAGCCCTACACAAACTAGTTACCATTGTCTATTCTCCACAACATCCCACCGTCG
>UXSR01000894.1:0-14940 GCA_900604375.1 Mesocestoides corti
AATAGACCACGATATTTCGAAAATACCCAATAATTCGTTAGCATGAGGGTAGACATGGCAGATAGACTGCAGTTTGTTTGAAAGCGACGACGTGACAAACAAAATCAAGTGTTGGGTGTTTTGTGTGAAACAAAGCCATCTTTGTGGATGCCGGTCTAGGTGGCTTTGTTTCTTTGGCAGAGTATGGCACCTGGATAACAGTGGCCCTGGTCAATTCTGTGCTCATCCGCACTTGCATCGTCATATGCTCCTACTGATGTCAGTTGCCTCATTATGGTGTCAAGGCCTTCTGCAGCAGCGTTAGAAAAGATACATCAGACGATAAGATTTTAAGTTTGCATTGTAGTTAGACGGTTCGTCTCACAATACAAAGCGTGGATTTGTAACACAGTGATTCTCAACTCCCTGATTAATGAAGGCGCGCGCGTTTTGAAACTCAACAGTGCGCATGATTGTAGTCTAGGTAATCGAACCGAGAATAATTTCAAACTTTTGTCTAAGTTCTAGCTTCACTTGCTTCAAAGGTTGTCACAAATTATGCACCAACTTTCGTCCTCTATGTGGTAACTTGGCAGTCCTGGAGATATTAGGCGAAAGCGCGTTGAACTTAAGAAGTTGCACTGAAGGTGAAACCCTTCGTCGTGCTATGAAGTAGACTGCTTACTCGATATTGTGGGCGAGATAAATTCGACTTGGCAACGCAGTGTTCACCTAAAAACCGGTCATGCTGACTCACAAAACGCGCTGCTCGACATGCAGGCCATTCGCCAGAAAGGCGAAGGCAGCACTTGGGCCACAGAAACGCTCAACTGCGACGTGAATTTGCCGATTGCTCTCGCGTGTTGGAGAGACCCAGCAATGCCGCAATAGTTGCGTTTGAATGCACAATATTCTCAGTGTTACACCTCTTGCCATTCCATGTTTCGTTTACGTGCATGTGGTGGAAATCGATGTACAGCTAATGTGCCTTTCTATATGCCATGGGCGATAGAACGTACAAAGCAGCAGTGCAGAACTTGTGGTGACTTAAATTCCGTTATCCTTCCAGTGTAACATTTTGTTTTCATTCAAGTAGTCTTGCCAAGACCCGATCAAACAAATGGAGATTCGACAGTGCAGTGGTGTTGTGAGCTCATAAATAACCCCGATTTTCCATTGGATAGTCGTGTTTTCGGATGGCGAATCCTGTTCAGAGGTGGCCGAATTCTGCACACATAGTTGCGCGAATTTTTGCTTGGTGGTGTGTTCTTGGGGTGCATTCGTTGAACAGTACGCGAAAGGAGGGCTTGTTTACGTGCCCATTGGTTTCTCATCCCATATACCGATGGGCACTAGTCCGGTTTGAGATTAGCCTCACAGCCACGGGATTTCGCTCTCATGCAAAGTCACTTTTTCGCGTTCATCAGTGCTCTGAATGTGCCCTAGTGCACCGAATTGAATAAAATTCTGATGCGCAAACGACAAGCAGGTGTGTTCTGTCATACCAATACTCATATTATAGGCAGGCGACTGTTTCAAGTTAATTGATGAAGAATTCCAAGCACAGGGAGATTCGAACAATGATGGAGGATGTGTGAAAGGTTTATTCTCAAGCAAATGTTAGTACTTGAGGTGTCACCGGTTCTTCCGGGAATAATATCATTTCGTACATAATAGATGCTCCTTAGAAAGTAGAGCTGTCATAGTTGTGTGTTGCTTAGTCACTGAACTTGAATTTGCCTTACATCAAGCACCTTAGACATAGCTCTGCTTTGCAAATATGGGGGCATTTTGAAAAGAAAAAAACTGTGTTTTGACTTATTAGTCACACGCATTTAATCGAATACATCGAATTTTCGTGAATTAATGATTGCTTGAGAGGCAAGTTAGGCGTTCACACTTCTTCTGAATCTGCGGTTTAGATATAAGATTAACAAAGTGGTCTTTGCACCAGAAGCTAATAGTAATAGACGTGAGAGTTGTTGATTAGGGTTTTGGATATCGACGAGGATGTCAAGAAAAGTGTTTTGGTTTGGTGCTGCGTAGAATGTTGTGGCTTCCGAATCGAACTCCACCGAGTCACAGCATCATCTGAGTCGCTTTGAATTGATTAATTTGAGTAGTTCCATAGCAACATTAGTGAATCTAGGTGGTAGGCGATACGCATGCTTAAAATTGTGCTTATCCACCAGATCTGTTGACACAATGATGGTACACTTGCATACTGTGAAGTGTCCAACCTCAGAAACGCCCACACGTTTGCTTTTTTAATGTTCGATTCCTTATAGCCCTCTTCAGTGAGTCCGAAATTGAAAGAGCCCACCTGTTATACCGTGAATCTCACGGCAGAAGCCCGTGGCTTCGGATTTTCCATTCGAGGAGGCCACGAACGTCAGCAGACCCCCATGTTCATCCTCCGCATTGAGAAGGGAAGTCCAGCGTTTCGTAATGAGAAAATGCAAGTGAGTGAGATTGAGGTCGTCTTCGTCAGTGTGTTGCGGATGCCATTTCAAAGTGGAACCACACGATTTTGATAAGGACAGGGCAACAATTGATCGCATTATTCTGATTGTCAGCTGAAATCACTTGCGACACTACCACTTACGATGTTTGATTTCAGGCGTGAAAGTAGTTGATGACTAAAGCGAATAATAGGAGCATTTGGCTGCTGTACTTGAGGAAATGTATTTTTGATAACACGAAATTCGTGTATTGTTTGTAACGCATTTGTTCACATCGGGTGATTTGGTTGGCAATAAGCTTGATTTGCACCGCTGCGCACTTATCCCTCTCTTCTCCTGCTCTGTCATTTTAGATTGGCGACGAGGTTTTGGAAATCAACGGGACGGCTACTGCAGCCTTGACCCATGCCCAAGTGGTCCGCATTGTCAAACTTGGCGGAAGCCACATTCGTCTTAAACTTCGTCGTGTGAGCACGTGTACATACGATCTGTCATTCTGACCTCCAATTGCTCACAAATGTGTTGTACATGCCTGCACCAATTTTATTGAAGTAATGACTAATACTAAACAAAGACACAAACAATTGCCCGACCAACGCGTAACGCCACCCTTCCCGAACACGTGGACACAAGTGCCCGTCTGAATTGTGAGCGGTGACTTGGTAACCTAGATCGATGGGTCACAGATTAGAGGCTGTGGGAAATGACACGGCCATTTCGGTGTTTGGTCCGTGTTTAAATTATATGCACGAATGCATCAGAAAATTGCATGCGAAGGCACAAGGCAGAAGAGTTAGAATGAAGCCCTCGACGAGTGAGACAATTTACTGTTATGTCATGTTGTGTGACCAGTCCATCGGTCTCTCCTTTACGTCTTATGATGTGGGCAATAGGAGTGGATGATGATAGAGAATGGTTCAAATAACGGCGTCAAGTCGGTTCTCGAGTGTAAACGTAAGTAGTCAGTAACTGTCTTTAAGACACCGAGGGATAAATTTCCAGTGCTAACTGCAGTCATCGAAGCAAATCTCTCAAACAAATATTAGTTGCTACAAATGTTAAGGGCAATTGGGCCTGAAGTCACAGAGTCGATTTTCGAAGCTGGGAAATATACTGTTGAGTGAACTGTAGTTGAATGATGGAAGTTGACCATCGATTAACATTGAGAGGACAAAATTACTTTTCAAGGCGTTGAAGAGCCTAGTCGCTGCAGCACACGATAAAGGTCCTTTCAACGACACGCGGGCTGGCCTGGGGTGTTTGCGGTAGACAGAAAGCGGCACAATAGGGGTAGAAGAGAGTTACTGGTCATTCAGTTGTGCGTAAATGTTAATCAAATAATGCGGTTGTATTGTATCACAACCACCTCAGTGGATCTCCACCCAGGTGCGTATGTCATTCGCTGGAATGTTATAAATGTGAGAAGTACTCCAATACCCCTAGAAGTGGTGATCAACGTGGAAGCGTTTCTGTTCTTGACTGATGAATTGTGATGCATTATCGTGGATGAACTACTTGAAAATGGCATTTGTGCTGTAGCTCAGATTTAATTAAGCACGTTCCGTTTTGGCAGAAGCAAGAGAGCACTAGCAGCCGGTAGTTGCCGCCACCGCCACCGCCACTACCACCACCAACACGACCACCGTTAATTTTGTGGATCAATGACCAAGAACGACATGGGTTTGGTCTACTTCCCAAAGCATTCTAAGTATTCCCACGAGTCTTTTCGATGACCGTTTCAATGAACATCCTTCTACGTTAGGCACACCAAGACTTGTACAACTTGGCTTTGAACGTATCTCTGTTGGTGTTTTTTTTTTATATTTTAAGGTGCAGTAACCTTTCTCTCGGATGTATGAACACGATGTCTGTCAGCAGGCTCATCAGACTCAAACTACAATATTTTGTTTAAAGTATCTCAGCTTATGACGATGAAAATAATAATAATAATTGAATTAATGAATTGTGCAGACCAGCTTTTTGTAACCGAAATGCTCAGATCCAATTGACGCACCCATCTGTCTTGATTGAATTGGCGATTACCAACAGAATACTGCATTTGATGTCAACTAGCATTTATTTCCGTTCAAGTTGTGTAAATGTGCTTGAATTCCAGCTGTGCATATCGGCCCACAACCGAACAATAACTTAGACCAACTCTGATGACGGCTTCTTCGACTGAATTGTCCTGCCTTAATCACCGAACCTTGTACTAAGACATGCTTCTTACCTACACTTCTAAGTCATTGTTTTCATAAGCTTCGTCAACATACTAGATTAATACTGATCAGCCATCTGGCTTTGTTTGTTTTTCCAAGTAAATCACAATGATACTTATCTTTGAAATGTGTACAAATCCCGCGAGTTGACTTTGCGTCTGACATAGAATTAGTTTCTACCATGGGACAATTCACCTGCGTCTGCATGTTTGCACTGTTCTGCAACACATGCATGATTTTGGGTGAGTGCATTCAGGGGAAGGAAGCTCTTTAGAAGTCAGCCCCTAACGGCACCCACAACGCTTATGGCACAAGGCACAAATTACCCGAAAATCGAGTAATTCTTTAGCCAACAATGTTAGCCCAAAATTCGTGGACTGATGTTTGCTGGTAATATCTACTCGAAGGCCACACAGTATGTACTTCACAAAGAGAGTGACAATTAATTTAAAAAGTACCGAGCGATCCTTAGAGTATTGTAAGCAAACTCGGAGTGAAACTGCTGATAATTTTGCAAATTCTCCGGTACTCTGACCTCTGCGAAAATTTTGGGTAGATAGGTTTGCTCACTTGACTGCTTAGTTATATGTATTAACTTGCATTTTCGAAACCCACTACAGACTCATTGAGAACCTATTTACCCCCACTTGTTGCCTGAGTCTGCGTTTGCCAGTAATGCTGACCTACGGAGGAGCGGGTGCCGTTTTGTAGAAGTAGTTCTGCTCGGACAAATTAGTTCGGTTCACCCTACTACAATCATGCGTTTAGTAGTACGAGGGTACTACAAAAGGCACATGCGACAAACTTGGCATGGTGGACACACAAAACCTGGTAAACTAGCAGGAACAAGCCAGACACGTAAATGTCGTTGATTCGAATTTGTCTTCATTCGTGCACAATAATATTGGGAGAAACAATGTCGGCCAATCGAAGTTCACATCGCTATGCATCCTGATGTTCTCAACAATTTTTCCCAAAAAACTGTCCCGATTTCATCTACTGAACAAGGCGGCGATCCAGAATGAAAATCAAGATGAATGTTTAGCACTATCACAGGTTCTATTCTGGCCTTTAGGTCGTCAAAATCAAGAACATAACACAGAATTAGTCATGGCGCTCTAAAACACTAGTCTTATATGGAGGTCAGGCAAAATGAGGAGAGAAGCGGTGTCAAAACACTCAAACCAAAGACAAACGACAAAGTAACAAAAACAGGAGAGTGGTTTGGCGTTTGCGTAGAACGAGGAAACAGGTTTGCGCATGCGAAGTAATCGAGAATGCTGCGCAGAAAGAAAAGACTAACAAAATGGGTGCTTCTGAATTTTATCACAGTGGTCAAATCAACGGTAGTCGGGCGAGAGCACGCATTCAACTGGAATACACTACACGAAAGTGGATAATGAAAGACCTGGGCAGAGTTTACTTGTACAATGTAAACGAACTAGTGCAATCGCGGCCGAAGACCGGAAACGGATTGAAGGGACCTCAGACGCGGGATATTAGTGGTCTCTTGGGTGCTGCTGCAGTTTTTAGGGGCTCGGGGGTCTGAAATAGGCTTCAATCTAATTACAATCGCGGCTATACACACACCCTTCTCGGCGTTGGTAAGCTGGACACTCACCAACTGTTCTTCCCTCTGTTTATCAAGTGGATGCAAGGTCGAGACAAAGTGCCGCCTCCCTAGAGCCCTTTGCTCCACATTATTGAACATAACTTGACCAACAAAACAAGGTCCATCCTCTTCCAACCAAACGTGATAAACACCTGGGGGTGTCACGATCCCATGAATCAGAAAAAGTACCAGAGCTGATTCCTCCTTGGGTAAATCTTGAACTCGGGGTATTGAAAATGATAATGTGAACGACTTTTCACATAAATTGATCCACTGACAAGGCATTACAAGACTACATAGGACCATTCTCACTGAAGACAGCCACCGACGAACTAGAGAGTCAATGGCTAAAGAAAGACGTGCGTGGTGACAAGAAATAAGCTCATACAGGCGGCTGAGGGCATCAGCAGTTGGGAATTGTTGCGTTTTACCATCAAAAGGTCTCAACGGGATGCTGGGACAGGGATTCGTGGATGATGTCGGAAGTAGATAGTCATAGGGAGAGCGAGGAATAGTGACACCCTCTGGAGGTTGGATAATTGGCATTAATTCGGGATTTGGTGAATGCAGATGGAACCTGTTCGAAATATTCGACTCGCCGGTCAGACTACCTGAAGAGGCCTTCGCCGTTGATTCATAAGATGAATTTGATTTTACTGCCTGAAGGAGACGTATGATGAATTTTAGAGCAGTTGTGTTTTCCTCAACCTACAATTTAAAAAGAGACGGAAGCGTTTACGAAAGTGAAAGCACTAAGTCGGTGATAAATACCTTGTAAAAGTTGGCTCCACTTAAGATGAGAAGCGAAGCCATATCGACGTTTCCCGTTGTGATAGCTACACCAAGAGCGGTTCGTAGCTTCCCTCCAACAAGAATTGAAGCATCCGGTTGGGCGCCTGATTCAAGAAGGACTTGGGCTGCGTGTACGCGCCCAAAGTAAACAGCAATCACGAGAAGGGGCCAGCCGGAAATTGGATCAATGAAATTTGAACGGTTCCCAGGTTGAAGCAGTCGTCGGAGGAGGAATGGCCTTCCCTCACCCCCGATTACTGCGGCAACCAGGTAGTTTTGTGAATTTGTGGATCTGCTACTTGACGAAGTGTCATTGTCATAAACAAACTTTTCAATAGGCTGAGAAGCGAGAATACTCCAATACTGGCTGTTTATAGCCGTGACTAGCTCACTCTCCGACGAAAGCACCACACCGTCATCAAGCGGTTTAACAACTGGAAAATCCGAAAGATTACGGCCATCGGCTGATGCCGAGTGATTACATTGGTTAACCAGGTCAAAATAAAGGGACATAAGTTCCCCTGGAGATGATACCGTCTGACGGGGTGGTGTTAAAATCGATGCTTCATTTGACTAGAGAGGAAAAAGCTGGTATCTTATACATTGAAAGGATGACGCTTTAATCCATATATAAAACTCACCATATTAAAAGACTTTCCATCGCTTATATCGGTCTCAGACCTAGACGAATCACCAGAATTTTGCAATTGCTGTGAGTTGGTTTTCGTGATAATTGTGAGTTTGCTAGCCGCTGTGTTATGTTCAGAGACTTTGAAAGATTCCTGGTCTTTCGGTTCAACTAGAGAGTTCGGAGCGGTTTCAGAGTCCGAATTCTTCAAAAAAATTTTGGTACCAGAAGACCGAGGGATTCGAGCAAGTCTCACCTGCTTTCTGCGATGTCGGCGAGAGAGACGCGACTGTTTGATGTGTCGTTGACAAACAATTTTTGAACGAGGGAGACGATGAATAATGCTTGAATTTTGCTGGCCAATTAGGTCCAACTTTTCTTTAAAATTAACTGAGGCCTGGGTTCGATCCTCTAGATTTACACTGCTAGAAGGTGGATCAGAAATGGCAGACACGCATTCATCAATGGACCCATCAGTACACTGAGCGAAAGTTTTTGGCGTGGAAGGTGCACTGTAGCGCGAGGGCGTGCCTCGGTAAGTACTTGAGCAATCGTTAAGTTCTATCAGACTGGAAGGTCGAACAAGGTTACTTTCTTCAATCTGGCCCAGAGTATCGGCACAGCAACGACGTCGAGTTTTGACGCGAGAATACAAATCGTTTGAGATTAAATCAATTTTCCCATTGCGAATATCATCGAAGTACTTAGTTTTTGCTGCTACAAGCTCATTTTGAGGCACATATTCAAAGTGTCCCACACGCGACTTGGTCATCCTGCGTTTGTGTAAATGTAGCGATTTCCGGTTGGGTTTATTAGAATTTTGTTCAATTACCGATTGGGAGTGTCCTTTTTTGGAAGAACGTTGGCGGAGAGTGGAAATTGATTGCTGTTTCAGTTGAAATTTCTTTATCAAGGCTCGAACACTTGACAGGTTGCTTTCAGGCTCCCAACTATCTTCATTAGGAGAAAAGCCTTCCCAGCGAACCTTGTAAAATCTTTGCTTCTTGACAACGCGTTCACCGATAATTGATTCTACTATATAGACGCCGTCTTCGGTATCGTGTTTTGACTTAGTAGAATTGCTAAGGCGCATTGGTCGCACACATCTGACACAGCGAAACTTGATTAACTATATATGCACGAAGGAGGTGAGCAGTTTTCAACTGACTACAAAGGGCATAAGTAGAATAATCGAAAAGTTGTGCAGTAGTCGAATGTTAATAGCTACTTAAATCAAATGAACAGGTGCTTTATTTAATGTTTGTAATACAGCACAGTAAAGCTCCTTTTCCAAGAAATTAATAAAGTACACTCCGATTCTGCAATATTACTGACACTCCTACTAAGCGTACTATGATCCGAGAGCCTTAAACGGCTGGTTTTTCTTCAATGACGCTTACTAGTACAGGCAACACATAAGGTTATGTATTTTGTCATTCCAGATGCAACAAGCCATATTTCATTAAACAGAAGAAGATCAATGCAGAAACTTTACTCAGGCATTTACACGCCAACTTAGATTTAGAGTACCTTGATCTTTTACTCCGTACCAAAGGAATAAATGATTAAAGCAGCTGAAAAAAGTTAACATAATTAAAAAAATTTTCAAACACATCCTTTTAATATAGGGTAACATAAAAATGAGGAATCTAAAGCTGTGTGCATTTCGACCGTGGAAGTGTTCAGAATTTTAAACTACTCCTTCGTTAAAGAATATCTCTTAATACTTCGGCATAAAAATATGGTACGTTGAGGTGGAAGTTGACTACTTTAATTCACAATTAACCTTTTAAAATGACAGAAAATAGTCACCAGTTATAACCACGTTATCTGTAGCCATCCCACGACACTCGGCTAGTAACGCTCAATTTCTACAAAAAAAATTTGATCAAACAATCCTCAATCGCATTCATTTGACCATTACCCAATGGCTGATATCCTCCAATAATCGAGATAAAGATGTCTGAGTATGCGAACAGTTCTTACTTATTCCCAAGTTATTGGCGACGAATAGCCTAAAATTCGTAATACATTATGGGTTGTATAATGCAAACAAGTAGTTTATTTTATCTGAAAACGAGGTTCGGTTGATTTAGGTTAAAATATTTTTTATAGCTGGACAAATTGATTGAGTCTAGAGATGCCTCCATATAAGTAAAATTATCATACAAAACGCAGTTAAGAAACATATATTCGTTAGAAGGCTTATGGACACTTTCGTGACACAAGGCATTGTTGATATGGCTCTAACACTTTACTTGATCCCTAGAAAATGCAAACTTTTACATGGCCAAACCACACAAAATGCTTTATTTATCAAAAAAGAATAATGCTATTTCATCATATTCAAAAAAACCTCAAAATTCTGTACGAAGATTTAGACTTTAGTCTCAGAACCTTCACATAAATCAAACGATTCACACGTGTGAACTTGATGGTGATTTGATGATTGACCTTAGGGTTTTTGTTAAGTGACTTGCATTGAGCATCATGCTGCTTCAAGATGATAGACAAAGTTCAGCCTGAGAGGAGCTGTTGAGAGCTAAAATTACATAATTTTAAAAACGGCAATTAATTAAGAAATTGGACTTTGGCCTTGCGGATCACTTCAGGTCTAATCTAACTTATCGATTGTAGAAAGCTACTATGACATGGTAGACACTAATACTGATGCAGATGAAGTTTAAATTCAGTTATTAAAAATTCAGTGGAAATTAGCATTAAATTGTACACTTGATAACATGTCTAAAGATCCTGATTAACGCTTTATCATATTCAACCGCCCACTACTTTTCTTTTGTTAATTATACTGAAAGGCACCTTGTCACAAAGTCCCGTTCCCCTAATTATTAATTAAATACAGAGTTAAGCATGCTTACACTGAATCTTCATTATATATACTCGGTATCAACAAACTGTGTAGAACGATTATTGTGATTGCCAATGGAAATATTCATGGCATTCTCATTCATTCTTCCAAACTCAATGTTTATGCTCCTTATTACTTCCTCTTCTCAAAGCGTTTGCTATGTTGTTAATGCGATCAGCAGCTAAGAGATCAGGAGTTATATGAAAACTATACCCATGTTATCATAACAGTCGCAGAACTTGCATAAACATTTTTATTTTTAATGAATGCGCTAATTTGTGTTGACAAGTTTGTCACCATGAATGTCGAAATTTTATATTATAAAAACCAAAATGCAAAATCGCTTGTAATCTGGATTAACGGTAATTGACTAGGCAAATAATTCCTGGACGCGACTTGTTGAGAAGGATGTAATAAATTTGTATGATAAGAAAGGTTGAATGAACATGTACAACTATTAGCCAAGCGTGCAGATTAAAGGCCTTTTAAAGCAACTCATTTACGCTTTAAGGTTAAACCGAAAATTGAATTTGTTCAAAGCAGGAGCAAAATGAAAATTGATGACATGAGAATAGCGTCAAAATTATTAATAGACCGTCTTTAAAAGATTTTTTGAAAGTTAATAGCATAGACTAATTTAATACTTATTTTAATACTGTTTATTCTACATTACATAGATTTAGTAAATGCTCGATGTATGTTGCACTGTCTTACCCCTTTGGAGCTAAAATTAGGGACTGATCGCATTCTTAATTTTATCTTGCTTGTACACAATAGTATGGAATGTGGCTTTATATGTATTTAAGAGAGATCATAAACTAGACATAATAGATTCCATACGAATAAGTTCATAAAAGCCAACAACCTTCTCAATGTTGAGATGGTGTTGCGCACTTAGGATGCCTTAATACTTAAATCAGGTTAGCCAGATGATAAAATCGAGTGAAAGGGACTTGAATCCATTAATGTATACGCGAGAATGATCACGATAAGTGAACTGAACAGCATCATTGTGATTGTATTTATACAGTACCTTATAAACATTGATACTCAGTACATAAAAGCACAAATTTCATAAAACTGTTACGAGGAGTAAAAATAGATATTACGCATCAGTTTGAATGTATCTGGCATACCAATGTTTACGTCAATTGGTATAGAGCGAAGAATTGTTTTAATTTCTATGATTCACAACGATGACATTTAGTCATCTTTTTACATTTTTAGTGTACATCCAGGCTAATCAGAATAATATAAATCCCAAAATTCATCTGCAAAATAAATTAGCTCGCATTTGCCTTTGTTTTGAAACCTAAAGCAACTGTGCAATTTTGCTCAGACCGTGAGATTTCATCTGTTATGACTCACGCTGTTTCACATATCTGAGGTATAAATTCACACGCGTAAATGCCACGCACGAAACAACGACACCGACTTAGTTGAGATAAAAGGTAAACGGTTGCATTGACATCCTCTTCAGTCTTCTTCTGCATCTAGGGTAGCAGAAAAAAGTAGTCAAACCAGATCCATTTCAGTAGGCCCAACGTGTTTCAAGACCACACGTACTGCTTCACAAAAATAGTGACCCCGGAGGAACCACCGCAACACATCTAGCATTTGAGATTGGCAGAAGAGGTGCAGAAACGGACAGTTAATGAGGTTATTTACGTAGATTTCCACACAACACACTGACTGACATCTACTAATACATGTTCACAAAACAGCCTATAGAAAAATGATTTGAACGCCTTATTTGAGGCAGGCATAACATCACAAATGCAAAATTAATCACTTGGGTAGAAAACATAATTATTTCGCTCTCAGAATACCAGGTCCATGATAGCCATAAATATAGGCACCACCACACGGCTAGTGACATTGTAGAAATGTTGAATGTGCGTTTATGACGATAAATTGTTTAAATCCAGTACATCATAATCGCTCTTGTTAAAAGTTTTTCGATTTACATTTTTAGACAGGGTCAAGTAATAGATATAGATCGTAAATCCAGCAGTCAAATCACAGCTTTCAATGCAATATCAAATCACAAATGATCACTGAACGAAACAAGTCGTACCTCATATTGTGCACGTACAGACACTTACTTTACTCGCTACAAATACCTTACTAGTTAGAATAGGCTAATACGTCTGGTTTCAGTCTTGTAAAATCAACCCCCTTACAACCATATAGTTATAAGAATTTGCATGTGGTGAGTCTAAAACGACTGGCACAAAAACAAACTAAAAAAAATTTGATGTAACACAAAACAAATTCTTGTCTTGCCATTATACCATAAACACTCCAATAAATGTAAATGATCTACCTGCTTATATTTAAGACTCATTAGAACGATCAATTGAAATTCACAAAAGGAAAATATTTCGTGCAACAAACTGCACCCGATGAAAAAAACGTAAAATAACTATTGACTACTTTTCCGAGATATCTTTGACACATAAAATGTGCATGTCGTGATCTTAAGCCATAATATTTGTGAAGGGCGAAACGCAAAGAACATATGAAAATTAATCATGGACAATTTTTTCAAACTTTCTAATGGCCTAGGTATCTTGCTAATGACTCACTGCAGAGGATTTCGTCAATATGAACCTAAGGGTAATAAATCGTTACCACATTTTAGAGAACAGCCATTACTTATAAACTTTAGCCTTTCCTAGTCAAATCATTAAGATTCCCAAATTAGCTCTAGACAAGGATGAAAGCAATCTCATAATCATCCGTGATCACCAATCAAAATCGAGTGAAATTTCAGCTAACCTTATTTAATGCGCTCGAATAGATTTTAACTTGAAGCCTTATGTTCCACCAGTACTGTTACGTACTAACGCAGATGCCTCTTAGTATTACCTATTAGACAAAAAACCAGGCTAAAAATTCTAATTTATCCGCTAATTCAACCACTTCGCCATCAACACTGAGTGGGCAACACCAAAGTCATAAGACCATAACAAGACTCAAGTACCTGTTGTTACTGTTTGCAACATTTACAAGAGCACATGCTTTGTCTCATTAAACAAAAATAAAAATATCAAGACGGATATCACTTGATATTCGGTTAGTTATCTTTCCAGATTTCCACATGAAAATAACTGTAACCGAAATGTACACGAGGATGGTTATATAAGGAAATGTACTTGAAGCATCAACAATTTTGTGGAAACAATAAAATTCACACCAAAGTTTAGTGAGCAAATTTTCCAGAAGTCATGGGTTAGTTTTAGCATCCAGCTAATATTTAAGGCACCTTACAGAGAGCAACAATAACATTGGCTTGGACTCTCAGTAATATTTCCTAATTTTCATAACAGCCTTTCGTTTGCATATTTTTTCTGGCACACCGAATTTGTACACTCTTACAATCTCCTACCATACACTATAGTCTCTAGTACAATACGCCCTTTCAAGCCCACAGTAGACATCTAAGAAAAATTTGAACTAGTCGGATACAAATCGATTTTTATTGATTGCGATGTTCTTAGCTGAAATGCGCCACATATCAAAAGTATTTTATTTGCAACATATCCTCTTGTAAGTGAGCTTCTTACTTATTATTCCTATAGACCTACTCATTAGGGCTAATTAATTACACTGTCTGTGCATTTTTAACCACTGTTGTCAACAAGAAACTTTCAGGTAACCACCGCTATCACCCTGTAACCATAATTTAGAAGCGATCACATTTTCATTGTTCATATCTTCCTCAAAGATTAAAAAATAATTTTTGTTTAATCAGCTGTCAAAATAATATATTTTTAGCCCAACCTTAGATTTTATATACTATCTTGCCATGTGGTGAATTAATAAAACTACTCTTTTATTCAAAAACGGCTTCAGCAAATAGGTTTTTTAGGAAACGTTATAATAGGCCCATTCATCGCTCATCGTCACAAACGACCCAATTGCGGATTGCGTTGTCGTGTGCCGTCCTCAAACTGATGATTGCACAGTTAAAATCGGAAGACGAAGTTGCTACGTTCTGCGAAGGTAGCATGTAAGGCTCATCACAATGTCACAAGATTCTTAGGCAACTTTCAGTTCTCTACCTTTACTCCACTTGGGCTGCCCAGTGTGAGCAGATGGCAGAAGTTGTTCGCACTCTTTCAGAAGAGCCTGAAAACAGTACCATTCGCTTCGGGATGGTAAAATTTTCTAATTCCCTAATTTCATTTTTTGCTCATATTTTTAAACCAGACTATTGGCAAGAGTAGTGTGGTCGTCACACTCGGTGTACACCCACATCAAACTCGTTGTGGTGCTTCTTGGTTGATTGAAACCATGCCTTTTGGTTTAATTTACAATCATGCAGGCCAGCTATGCACACTATGATATATACAAGTACATTTCCTTATATATAT
>UXSR01000895.1:0-14933 GCA_900604375.1 Mesocestoides corti
CACCACCGGTCACGTGACGTCGCCTCCGCGCCGCGCTCACCACCGTCACCAATATGGCTGCCGCCTGCCATTCCGCTACATCACACCTCTACCGCGGTGTTTAATGTCACATTTAATAGTTGCACTTGCTTCTTAAAAAAAAAACATAATATTAGTAGTAATATCCAAACATTTTGTATCATAACTGTGAGTAGTCGTAGAGTTGGAAAAGTGTTATGCGATATTGAGAATTCAAGAGTTGGTGGTAGTGACTTCTGCCTAAATCGATGTCTTTTTTGTGTCTTTCACCAACTCGATGTTGCTATCTGGTTTTTACTGTTTTTGTTGATACAACACTTTGAGCTGTTCTTTACAGTAGTAGAAGATGTGTGTGAATTAAGAATTGTGTGGACATGGAGACTTGTCATTCTGCCAACTTCATTGCTTACTCTTTTCGAGGAAGGTAGTGTCCGTGTTCAGTGTCGTTGAATAAACTTGTGCATGAAATTTGCTGACTATCTACACAGGGCCGTTCTGTTATCGCTCTGTAGGCCAGTAGGCGCTTCAGTTAACCTGTATAAAGCGTCGATCACACACGTTATGATTCTACATCTGCTTTTGCCTTGCTTTATTGTACAAGTTTTTCTGACAATTCTGAATAGATTTGCTCGATCTTTGGACTTCACGTTCCTCTTATGGAATCCTATACCTCCGAACTTGATCAAAATTTTATTGCATATTATTTTATTCATAAATTTCCAATTAAAGCTTTTACCGGACGTCAAACAACTGATATAATTTAGATTAAACGTATTTAGAAATGTTAAAAGTGCTTTACTCCTGTAGGTTATTCGTCAAATTTGTTCTCTTAATTTCTTCCCACGTTTTTAAGCGAAGTTCACGTTCCCCACATTTCATTTTCCTTATTTTTACATTCCCGAAAACTAAAATGTCTTTTTTCGTATTTCAGACTGAATCAGTAATGGGGTCAACCGGCTTACATTCATTTTCGTCAAACCAGGAAAAGGTTTTACAGACTTGGGCTAAAAAGGTCCGTTTCGGTTTTTACTAATCCCATCCTTTTCAGACAAGCAAGTGGGCCGCCGAAGAAGTCCTCTTGCTTGGTTCCTTGCCACAATGTCTTCCAAAGCGTGAGCTGAACATATTGTTGATTCCTGGTTAATAGATTTGAATGAACTCTCTTCCATATTCTGCCAAAATTTGGTTTCATCTTTAAAGTCATTTGAATGGACTGATGAGCCTCGATCGATAAGCAGGAACTTGCGGAAGTTGCTTCAGGTTTGTTCGTTTTTTTCCCCTACCCAATACATTCGCCAAGAATTTTACCTCCGATTCCTCTCTAGATCCATGCACTATTGTTGGTCTTTCTATTGCCAGTGGTCAGATTTTCGTCTATGATGAAATTGCGCCCCCAATATTACAACTCTTTGTATTAGAATTAATGGTATTACCCTTTGCTAATGGTTAATATTTCACTAGAAAGACATTAGCTTTCCTGGACTTGTGTACCTCTTATCACCAGGGTTGGCTGCGTTGTCTCTTCAGATTGATCCTTCCAATTTTTGTAATCCTACTCAAATCTCCAAGGCGAATGTTGCCTTGAAGAAAATTTTATTTGATATTCACAGTAAGGATCTTTCATGTGCACTCTCTCGGGCACTTTTTGTCCAGTGGAGTCGTGTTGCCTATTGGCTCGCGGTTATGGGTGCAATTGATGGTAATTCCGACTTCTTCAGCACCGCGTTCAAATTTCTGTTTTGCGTCAACTATAATACCTCGTGGTGCACAACCAGCTTGCCGTGTTTTTCGGTGAGCCCACTTCCTGTTTCCGGTAATTTTTCAACAGGTTCTGCCTTTATTTGGTGTTCTACGGAGGACACTCTCCGAACTTGACGATCTGACAAGTCTTTCCGTTACCCAAATCTATCAGAAAAACCTGGAAGAAGTAACACAAATATGTACATCAGTTGCTTCTAATCTCGTGCAGCCGAAATTAGCTTCGATTTGTGTCTGTTTGTTTGATAGGCTTCTAATTCTTAGTGTCCATCAAGCAGGCCTGTCGGCCGAACAGGTGGCGGAGCTTGTTCTGTTTTCGGTCCCAGTAAGTTACCTTTCCATCTACTCATTTTGCTTAAGTAGGGTATTATTTTAAGGACGCGTTCTTGAGGTCACGTACGCAATATTGATTTTAGCGCATTTTTCACCTTTCAGGACCTGGCTAAACGCTCCTTTCAAGCTTGGCTGAAGTTCTGGTTGGTCTGTGACGTCCGTGGAAATCCATTTCTTGATCTATTTGACTAGCTTTGGTAAATACTCTTATTTTTACTAAAGTATTTTTCTCAAACCCCGCGTTTTTTTTACATGTAGCAGCTAGTCTTGACATTTTCTGTTGCCCTAACCTGCCCATCGGCTTGTTATTTCGCCGCATAATGTTATGCAATCCATATCAACTGACTTCGTTTCAGCACATTTTTCTGGCCCATGTTTTGTGCGTTGTTGATTCGTCTTAAGCTTCGCATCTGCATATTTATTTTAAGGAGCATTCCATGCCAGACGCAGTGGTATATTCGTTAACATGTGGAGGGCAGTTTCGTTTAAAAGTGAGGGTAGCTGAGGTTGTTAGGCCAAGCTTCTGGCGCGGTGCAAATGCCTTCAGGGGGCTGCGAATTTCCGTAGGCAAAGTGCGAGGCAATTTGATTGGCTTTTGCTCCTTGTAGGAACTGGTGGAATTTTGTCCCATCTCTGTGGCATACTTCTATGGTGGCTACTGGGCAAATGCGAAAATAAATTCCTGCCCACTTCTGGCACTTGGTTGCACGGTGCGCTCTAAATGTATCAACACAGTCGTTGCTCCTGTCCCCGTGCCCAGGTCGGCACCGCTTTCGTGATCGATGGCCGTGGCAACCACTGTTGTTGTGCTCTTCGAGCTCGGCAGTGCATGCAATAGTTTTTCAGTTAACTTTGGAGTTATTTTACACTGTAGCCTTTACGTCGGTCTTGATCACAAGTCCGTTAGATGTCCACTGGGTTAGGCTGTTTTTAAGGTCGTGTTCGACAACTCCACTTGCTGTGGTTTTCGGTTTTTCGCGAGCACTTCCCAGGCCATTTTTATTTACAGGTTGTTAACAACGACATTCACTGAATGTATTTGACGTGTAAACAAATTCAGCGCCACACTTACGTGGTCAGCTTGGCTAGCTGTGAACACACACAAAAGGCATGTATATGGGGCCATTTTTCAAGTGCACATAGTGGCACCACTAATACGCAATATGCCGCGACTACTCGATTGCCTGTCTGCTTCGCCGTCCCAGCATAACTATGACTAAGAAAAGTGTCAGCTATAATATTCCCCAAAAACTTGCTTTCCCAGTAAGTTAGTGACTATGTACGCGTATAGAAATCTCAAACTATCTTATTAAGGAAATTTATCATCAGTTCCGATCAAGAAAATCTGTCAATGTCGAGAGCTTATACCGTCTAATGGGAGGGTCTTTAAGCTTATCCATGTTGCCATGTCCTAGCAAAGTTACCATGGTTATTTGATGTTGTGCGTGCGACAGGTCTTCGCAAAACTAGGACCACGGATTAAACGTTGCAAACTCCTGCATTACTGAAGTTTGTAAATGAAAACGAGCTATGATTGGTTAGTCGTGGTAGACATCAATCATGGTCCTCTGGTAGGAACCCCACATCGGTACCACATGAAATCCTGTGACTTTTGGTACTCACAAATAATCCATCTGTGTTTTCAAAAATAGCAGGACTCAATTTTAATGTGACCACGGGCAGAAAATATCATCGAGCGATCTTAGTAAGAACTGCGTATGCTAGTATTTGCTTTCAAAGCCCACTTTCATTTTAACGTTTGTGTACCAAACATTGCCAACCACGTCTCCTTTACTAGGGTGCTTTTTCGCTAGGCGTTAATTATACGACGATTCAGTGAGTTTCATGTGATAGATCATGCACTACCTCCAGCAGGAATCAATACCGCCTCTCACTAACCAAGCATAAGCATGAACCAACGTTTTGCTCTCACTACTGCTAATTGACGCAGAACAAAGTAATGCATGGAAGTTATATTCACATGCGGCATTTTATATTTGGGATGCTATGCACACCTAGGTCCGAGCTAGCCGTGCGCAGGCACAGGCAATTTCACCCACCTACTAAAAATTCCCCCGTGCTGGATAAGCTGTCCGGTCACGCTCCCTCGGAATACCAATCTTACGGGCAGAGGTCGTTCTGCGCATAATCGTGGACCAAGCTAATTTAGAAAACATTTGTTTTCACCCGGTCGCACCGGAGAGATCGGGCACTGATACTTTGGTGGACAACCCTACATTCACTTGAATCACTTCGTGTGGTAGATCAAAATAACTACCAAAGCAGCATGTCTACAAGGCTTTTGGATAAGCGACCCAGTTCCATTGATTAAAGATGCGGATTACACCCAGGTAGTTAAAAACGAAGCCGTCTTTCGAAATCAATTCGTCGTATATTTTTGTACCTGCATTACCAAATAATGCGTTAGAACTGAAATGAGTAATGTGTATGATTCTACTACGAGACCGATTCCCTAAAGCAGAAGGCTGCGAAGACTACTTGGCTTTGCCTTGGTTGGCGACGCTACTGATGGCAGCTGCAACGGTAGCCTCATCAGCAAGGTAGTAGTGTTTTACAGGGCGAAGGTTCTTATCCAATTCGTACACCAGCGGAATACCTACAACAAAATAGAAATACGATATTTCGCCATACATTGTGTCAGTCCAAAGGCCAAGATTTAATTGCATAGTACACGACCATCAGCAATCCCAAAATATTCAGCATGACGATAGAACTCAAGAGGAATTAGACAGGGCGGCATTTAAACGATATGGCGCTTATTATGCGACGACCAAATACTCCGAGAAAGTAGAACACATTATACGAGTGTCTGAGGAGGAAAGCGGCTGAGTGCTACACGTGTTAAAAAGTGAAGGTCTGATGCTCTGCAATGGCCAATCATAACAACCAAGCAATTTTTCTTTGCTTTTTCTTGTTGCGTTTTCGAGCATACTTTTTTTCAAGACTACGACACGCAGTGAAGCTGACTGCAGTAGATAATTTTATACACAAACGAGGCACAATTGTTGCTAAATTGACACCTAAATCTGGGCGTTACGAAAGAGCTAAAAACAACTGAAGCCCTCGCTGGTTACATAGTTCTGATAAAATTCACACGGGATAACAGTTAAATTCAACGCTTTAATTTGCTTAGTTCAAAATTGCAATTAACTTGCCTTTGCCACGACTAGTAACCGTCAGTCCGAAACTGTACAAGAACAATCACATTTTGACTCATGCAGATTGCAAATAAATCCGACAGGTTGACGTTTAAATTAATAATAATATGAAAAACCAACCTACCTGTAGGGATATTGAGTTCCACGATATCATTGTCAGGTATCTTATCTAGAAACTTAACGATAGCTCGAAGACTATTTCCGTGGGCAGTAATGAGAACCCGCTTTCCAGACTGAAAATTAAAGGGACAATGATAAATCTTTTTGCATAACTTAAGCACACGCCAAACGTATGTGCGGACGTGACTATGAAAAGTACATGTCCGAAGATGCACTTTGGCGTGTAGGAAGAAAACATGCTTTTGAAGGGCGGGACATTTTCAAGCAAGTTCTTCGTAGTTATGCGTTCATTTCGGCATAAATTACCTTGATTGCAGGAACAACTTCGTCGAACCAGAATGGAAGAGCGCGTTCCACAGTATCCTTCAGACATTCAGTTACCGGAATGCATTCGATGTCGAGCATCTTTGAATAAAACAAGCAATTATGTAGATTAGCTACACATGTAACGCATGAAATAGATAAAACAGCAAGTGGTGCATTTAAAAGAAAACACTTCGAAGCAAAAATAGTTAATTCAACAGTACACTGCCACCGAATTCGCCTTAACATCATCTTTAAGATTGAAAGTCAGACTACCTTCAGTAAAAACTTCAAACTTTTTTGTGAGGCAAGATAATGCAATTTAGTAGAGCCGAAAATATACTGTAGTTTTCCGAGGAATCTAGCTTATTAGGTCAAGACATGATCAAATGAGTAGATAAATGATCCCATTGGCAAATAAAACCAGCGTTGGATGTTCGTTGTAGTAGTGAAGATTGAATAAGAATAAAAACCTTGTATTTTTCCTCATGTCCTGGCCAGCGCTCATCAGAGGTTTGGAGCGCAGGTGGCGGGATGTCGTAGGCACGACGCCAGATTTTTACTTGATCCTCACCGTGCTTTGCAGCAGTTTCAGATTTGTTCAATCCCTGCAGACCGCCATACATTCGCTCATTCAAGCGCCATGATCTAGAGTCAGTATAAAAGTGTAATTCAGTGAACCACTAAAACAGGTGAAATTGATTTGCATTAAATGATAAAGAGGACTAGCAAGAAATGCTTACTCTAAGGCGCAAAACTACGCTGTGATTAACTACAAGCTGAGATCGAGATAAAATATGGCAAGAAAACAAAAAAATTCCAAAGAAGCTATTAATATGGAAGAGTGCTAGTATTTCAAGGCCGTGAAAAAAGCAGAATTTTAAGTGTCGGTCCAAAGATGCTGTAATTATGCTTTCTTGAAACAGCGTTTGCTAATCTGAAACAACGAATGTAAGCAGAATCATTGACTGCCCTAGAAACTGCCATAGAGAACATACAAAAAGAAGCTGGAAATCGTGGATAGGCTGATTCCCCAAGCACTATTACCAGATGATAATAATAAATGTCAACTCGAAAAATGTACTGCATCTAACAGTGGGAAATTTAACGTCAACACAATGACTATTGCACGACAAAGCTGCAAACAGTTTAAGCTGACGTAGAGGATATTTGCTTCGAGATTACTACAGACCAGAAAACCTTACTTGTGAACTGGGATCCAATGAAGATCGTTCACTTCAAGCACATTGTTAAGAGTTTTGATAGCACGCTTTAAAAGACTGGTGAACGCCACGTCGAATGATAGACCTTTTTCTTTTATCATTTTTCCGGCGTTAGTAGCCTCTTCTACACCTTTTGGAGACAAATCAGCATCATGCCAACCACAAAATCTGTTTTCCTGATTGTAAACACTTTCGCCATGTCGAATAAAGACAACCTTGTACGAAGACCCCATCATTGCAAAAACCTGCGTAACCAACTCCCCCCAAACAGTGCAAACAAACTAACAATTAAAACAAAACTTGCAAGTCATTTAGTTTCAACACAAAGGTCTTCCGTTTGAATTAGCATTATTTTATTGTTAAGGTTATTTTTATGTTTATAAATACCTAAACTGACATATTGAATTTGCATAAATAAGCTACCTTGCAAAATTTTGCATTTACAAAATAAAATCCAACCTCGTTTTAACAAGCAAAAGTCGTAAATATTCCTTTAAAGTGGAAAACCTAATTGTAGTCTTAGACTTATGCCTGATATAAATGAAGCTCAGCTGTTTTATTTGAAAATGCTTAATTTCCTATTTCCAATTCGCAGCTCATTTAGGGACCCACACTAATATCTCTAAAGCTGAAAACCCGTGGAAAATATGCTACATTCAAAAGCAAAATTAACGGCTTATTTCATTGAGGTAGGTACTTACTGTGGAATCCAGTCATAGCAATTGCAACGCAATAAAAGTTGGTCTTTTTGCGCAAACACAAGAAAAGGCACTTCGATTTTTAATCAAAGAAATTTAACTGTAACCCATTTCTGCTTTACAAAAACTAAAAGATCACTTCTTGTTTTGTTCTACGGCGTACTCCTTCAGTCGTGTTGAATTAAACTGATTTGCTTTTCGCCAAATGAAATCGGGTTTCGTATAAATCAAAAGTTTAAATATATATATTCTTATAATTTCTAAGGACCAATTTTTGCAAAGTGTTTAAGACGTAATATACTGGACCCTTTTGTAATTAATAATTCATGAGTAATATCAACCTAAATTGTTTATCTAGATCGACCAATTATTCATCTTTCAAAGGGATTTCTATCGTAGGGCGTCCTGCTCTGCCAATGGGGAGTAATTGGAACGATAGGGCTTGGTGGCCTGAACCAGATGGTATTTTTAATTACGCAACTTATGGAATATGTAGAGGCTGATGTGTCGCTTGCCAGAGAAAATTTGGACCAGATTCTAATCGCATATAAAGAAAACCCCGAGAAAGTGTAGTTATCAATTGACACATAAGTCGAAATTTCTAGAAAAGAAAGCCTTAAGTACAAAGATGAAGTTATGAGTCGAAAAGATGTAATGGAAAAAGAGAAATTCAGGTCACCCCTATATAAAGTTGGAGGTGGTGATTTAAAACGCAGGAAAAGAGGACTGGCGTCAGATGATGACGATATGTACAAAGGTATGTGAATCAAATTCCCACTATTGTCTTTTAGAATCGTTTGTTATCAAAGTTTTTGAAAGAAGCGTCGATTTTGGTCAATTTGGTGACAACGCTCCGCTGTACCCAATGGCACGTGCGTGGATTCGTAACCTAAATCAAGGCGACAAATCTGCATGGAACGATATCCCAAGCAACGAAGACGATCGTGAAGTAATAATATATCTGCTCTTATCTTGTATTCTTGATATGGGCCCTTAGGTTTTCTAATATAGTTTGGTGGCTTTTAGGGCAGTGATCAGCTACCAGATTGTCATTATGCTCTACCGAAGCCGAATGACGGCCTAACAGACAGTCAAGTGCGTGTGCCTCAGCCGTTGCCATCTTCTGGACAGCCATTTGTTATCAACGTTGAAGTAAGTATTCGCTTCAATTCACGCATATTGGTTGTCGATGCATTCACGTATAGTCTTTACGGCTTCGAGGTATTCTGTGCTTCGGTCAGTTGTAGATGTAATTTTAGATTCCCAATATTGGTGGTTAATTGACGATCCCGAAATTTTTGAAAGTTCTTTGTTATCGTTCATTAGTGTATTGTCCAATTTACTCCTTAACAAGTTTAAAATTGGCGTTTTCTTAGCAATACTATGTACTGACATCGCACGTCCTATTTTACAAAATAAAATTTGGACCATGCTACTCATTTACGCATCCTACATCTCAGCATGCTATATCCCAGCAGCGTGTGTAAGTCATTCCACTAATTTTTCATTGCATCTTCAAAATATTGCAAGTCTTAGTAAAAAGGCAAGGCTAGGAATGTAAACCTTAGGGGTGGGAACACGAAAAACAGCCGACCGTCGTTAATTGAATTAAAAAATCACGAGTTGGAAGTAATCTTTTTCGATGTTGAACTCATTAATTTGAAATATCTATTAAAAATAAACATGTAAATACTGATTAATTTCGAAGCCAATTGATGAATATTCTCGTGCACACTTTGTTTAGCTCTTCACAACCCGCTGACTTATCATTTTTGCCTCACTTGACTTCAGCAACTTGATTTGTAGAACCCTCCAAAGGAAATGTCTCCAGAAGGCCTACTAGAACAACACATAACCCGCTGGCGTGAAATTAGGCGAAAGTAAGCATGAATTGCGTTTTAATCTGCAACATCATTACTCGTGCTCATCATGTCATCGTGTGAAGATTGTCAGCTCATGTATATGGTGTTTTTTTAGTCCTTTAATACTATTACTCGGATGAAGTATTCTTGTTTACTTAAATATCTAAGACTACTGTATTTAAATTTTATAATTTAGTCTTTTTTACTTTTAGGTGGAAGGCAGCATGCAGGGAAAACGAGGAACGCTACAGGGACTCTTATATTATCCTCCGGGAAATGTATGATAAGTATTGCAAAGATCTTCCGTAAGACGTTGGTCTTCTCCGGTCGATCTTACTTGCACACCGCCATCGGCATGCACACATTGTAAAAATCTGTTTCTAATAAATTTTCAATGTTCTGCCACTTCAGCCACTCTTCTATCCAGAGGTTTTGTAGGTCGGGTTCCTCATCAGTTGAGTAGTAGTGAGGATCCTAAGAAAGCAAACTATATTAAAAGTGGTGAATTTGTCTTTGATGTGACCTGATTTACAGCAGAAATTTGCCTGAGTAACTGGCCGTGTAAGACCATTTGTCTGACGAAGTACGAATTATAGCTTTTTTTACGTTGGTGTTCTCGTGATTGCTCCTTCCCAAACCTATTATCGAAATGGGAACACCTGCTTTGGGTGCGAATTTAACTTTATAAGACCTTGCAAGGACTCATTCCTACAAATAACAGAAGAAATTACCAATATCAAAAAGTGCGTAGACTCATCAAGTTTTTCCTTCATCGCGAGGATGCACTTTGAGGAGCAGTCCTTACTACCGCCTTTAAAATGACTAAGGGTAAGCTGGTCAACTTACCCATCATTAGTGGTGCTCCAGCATGTGTAAAATGATCGCGTATTGTTGCCAGGTGGTTTTCCCTAAACTTGCCACCAGGCACATGAATAAGCTTGTAGTCTGTCTATGTTGAGTTATTGTAAAATACCAAATTCATACATTTGTTATGGTCTGGATGACAAGTCCCACTTCGAACGAACCAATCCACTCATGTGACTTGTAGAAAGATTGGGGCTTGTCACCAGTGCTGATTAGAATCGATTGGATGTCGTAGATGTCAGGAAACGTTAACTGGTGTGACAAATTCAACTTGAACCATGAAATTAAGGTCTGCAGAGTGCGATAGCCACACCCCCAACCCTAAAAGACCAATGCAAAAAAGGTTTGGTTTAATTGATGGCCCAGTAATATTTAATCCTAATTTGACAAAATCCAGCAGGAAAGCGGAGGTTCTAAGTGGGGCTAAGAAATATTGTCTAAACTACGCTGTTGAAGACGGATAAGTAGTCCGTTTTAAGAAACTAAAAAGGACTGAATTTTACTGGCATAGGAGCAAGGCCTGATCGGTTAGGCGTTTCTAGTCAATTCAACCTGGACTCACCCTGTCGTCAATTTTTTGGTTCCCATAGTGCCAATATTCGGTGATCCCCTTAAATGTGTAAACGGCTTCTTTATCCTGGTCTACCCCATGGAGGCAGTCTGCAGATTTTATCTGTAACATTATCTAAAAAACACTATAGTCAGTTTTTCACTCATCCAACACCGAATTCAATGGGCATTCGTATAAAATCCAGTTCAAATTACCACACCATAAACTCAATCACACTAGTTTGACAAATGAAAAGTCCGGTAATTTGAGAAAGCAAAAATATGAATGCGATGGGAGCGAATGAGTCCTAAAACAAGGGCCATAGTTGCAGTATTGTTCTCATTCAAGTGGTGACCTCAGGTAACTGAAATCCACGACGACCAACAAGGGGAAGGTCAGCACAGAATAAAAGCCCCAGTCAACAGGGCAAACTCGTGAAATGGCAAGAGCAGTGGATTGGAGAAAGGACGATTTCCGTGAAATGGGTAAACACAAAGGCTTATCTGTACAATTAGGAATTTGAGCACTTTACTGACGCAAAAAGAAGGCTTTTTCGAGCAAATGAACGCAATTCCCGTATACAAATGCCGCCTCATGAGAGACTACGTGTCCACCAGCACCAGTCGCCAGAGGAGCGGCAAAAGACCAATGAACTGCATCGAGAACATTGCACTTGCGATTTCTACTGTGAAACAGACAGGCCACAGAAAATGCCTGCTTTCAGCAGTTGTGCTGAGATCACACACGGACCCCAAGATGCACATGATCTGAGCTTAAAAATAGGCGCGTCATTGAGAAATAGCGGAAGTCCACAATTTCTAAGTCTCGCCACTAGAAAAACCTGGGTCTGATCCCTTGGATCTGTCTAATCAACCACACTAGATTGAGCATCGAGTAACTAATCTCATTCAAGTCCGCTACGAGACCCAAAATGAACGGTGAGCTCTAACAATGACAAACACCACTTTCGTGCACGAAATCAACTAATAAGTTATCGCTCCACGCCGTTATGTGGTTGTGGAATCCCCCTGACAGAACTGTATTCCTTCAAATACGGCAGCCACCAGTAAACTCGGTGCGTTGTCCAAGTGTGCAATCTCCGCGCCATAGTGAACGCGATTCAGAGTTTCGATCAATGCCTACGACGAATGCATTTGCCCACTGCCTCCACGGCCGACCGTGAAAGGTGATCATGACCTCTTGGACAAAATGCCTGTTCACCTGAGAACAACACCAGCTACCAGCGATTTCTCCAGACTGACAAGTCATGCAGAACACCTCCTCCACAGCCCTACCTTTGCGATCGTTCAAACTAGGCATGAACACTCGACTTTAGAGCATTGTGCATGGGATGCATCATCTAAACTATCGGTCGAGTTCAGCATGATGCCAAATCCATTCTAGGGAATGTGGTGGCGTTGATTAGGGTGAGGGTGTTGCGCGTTACAGCGATTTCATGCCATTCACAATCCGTTGTTTGCGTGAGGCTGACAAACAATATCCCAGCGCGGTGTTCAATGCTTTCTAAGAAACTGCATAGGTCTTAAACGTTAAAAGTCGAGATAACTCGGCTTATTTAAAAGGACACCACAACCACCTGGTTAAAAAAGGACCTCGGTCCAATCAGACAGAACAGTGGCACACATAAATGTCGCATCTTGTAGAAAATATGCGCGTTTTTATTCTATCGGTGACAGTGAACAGATTAATAAGAATAAGAATAATAATAGTGGTAGTGGTAGTAGTAGTCGCGGAAATCACAGAAGCTAGGAGAAGACATCAGTGTTTGGTGAACTATACAGCGAAGGAGGTGACATCTAACAGGGAATTTGATTTTG
This sequence comes from Mesocestoides corti, assembly GCA_900604375.1. Classification (NCBI taxonomy): domain Eukaryota; kingdom Metazoa; phylum Platyhelminthes; class Cestoda; order Cyclophyllidea; family Mesocestoididae; genus Mesocestoides; species Mesocestoides corti. The sequence goes on from UXSR01000895.1 coordinate 12,747, forward strand.
GTAGTATTGCAGCATGTCGTAGGACTTGGCGCGCCAGTGGTCCACACAGGCGCGCACCAGACGGATGTAGGCAGTGCCAGCGTCCCGGTCCGAGAGGCTCGGCATGAAGCGTTGACGCAACAGCTTGATTGTCTGCCCGCGGAAACAGGGCAATCCAGAATCCAGCATGGCTGAGACCAGCGCAACAATCGCCTCGCGGTAAGGTCGCAGAGCAAGGAAGGCGCGAACCGACAGTTGCTCGAACCACTGGAAGGCGGGACTGTCAGTTGTGCCTCCCATTATCATTAGCATCTCCTTAGTCAACTTAATGTCCGGCTCCCAACCGAGGTTGCCTCCAGGACTGCTTTCAAACATGAAGCCGAAATCTGAAGGCAGATCGATTGTCAAATGCTTTTACACTCCTTACATACACCAATACAAGTGCTTTAGCATAAAGTTGGACTCTTAGAGAAGCTGAGGCACTGTTTTATGTTTAACACTTCTTCAAACCTCATCGTAAGCCAAAGCGTGTGCGTAAAACTGTGTAATAAATTATGGATATTACAAATGTGGGAAATCAAGAACCAGAAATTTAACAAAGTGGGTAAAGTGAGTATGGTTCGATAACTTCTGCACATGAAGATACAAGGGTGTTGCTTGTGCCGAAATTGTAATATCGGTCTTTCTCATCACTACTGGCAGACGACGGCAAGAAATTATACATTTAATTTACGACAACGATCTTACATAACAAGACAGTAATTGGTCATTCAAGTACAAGTTGATCACGACACACTGATTAAGACATCAATATAGATTTCTTCAAACTTCAAAATTAGCTAAATCCAGCATAGAAATTCGTGCACTTACTATAACAGTGTGCATCGCCTCATATAATTTTCTGCAAATCCCATTGATATAGACACCAAAGTTTTCTTCATCTCACTCATAGCCCTCGCTAGATATGTTCAGTATATTTTCTTAATTAGGCGTTGTTTATTTGATAGTTCTGAAAAATCTTGTTGTGGGCCCCAGCATGTGGTCTTGAACCACATCAGGGCCACGGAATTAACCCTGGCCCGATTACGCTTGCCTGAACCCGCGATGAAAGGAAAAGGCCGGAGAGGATCACAAGCGTTTACTTCAGAGATCAACCACGTTGGTGTCGTTGTGTTGTGTGTGGTGTTTGCGTGTGTGTATTTATAGCTCGAATGTGTGAGTCATACATGCGCTAACATCGAGACCTATGTGCGGGGACACTCCAAGATAAATATTCGGGCTAATGAAGGGGGGAGTTAAGGATTCGAGCGGCTGGCGACTTGCTGCGACAAGGGGAACCCTGTGTAGGAGGTGAAGCGACCGGATCAGGGGGTTGAATAAACAGGATTCATGACAATCTCTTTAAAAAAGTAAAGCAGGCATCTTGGCCAATGTTAACTTGAGTTGACTACCGTTGAATGTCATTTTCTTCGTCTCAATAGGCCTTCTTAATCAATCCAGATGCGCAGACTCATTTTCCGGTTTATTCTTTCATACATTAGGATATCGTCTCATGTTGTCCAATTTCATTTTTCTTTTTTTGTTACTGTTACTTTACAGTGATTCCATTAAAGGATGCCCAGGACTAGGGTATATGAGGACCCTGTTTGCTTCCATAGTACCGACCAGACTGTGGCCGTTTCTGTCTCAATAAAGTGTTAGTTTTGTCTCAGCCTTATTATCACAATTGGCCTGAAACCTAAGACTAAATAGAGGATGACCGCCATGGCAGCTGCAGCTGGCATTTAAGGGTCTTTGTCTCTGTTGTCCATTGTAGGAAAAGGGCTGGATTTCGGTTCACGTTATTCAAACGCATCCGCTGCCACCAATGTAGAATATCCGAGCCCTAACAGAAAGAAGCCTGGTACAGCAGAACAGGCTTTATTGACCAATCACTAGCCCGAATTAGACGCCAGTCGACGCCCATCCGAGTCCACCGCGCTGGCTGCTCCACTCATTATATACTGCTCCTAATTCGTGTCTTTCTCTGGTTGGCTGCCTATCTTCCTCGCATGCCATTGGAACGCAGAGATACACGGGATTGGCTGATGCCAGCGTGGTCCAACATGTCTGCGCCCTTATACGTCGTCACTGTAGGTTTCGGCCCCATGGTATAGTGAGGAAGAGAATGAGACAAAATGATTTTCTTTAATAAAGGATGAAACTCGC
>UXSR01000896.1:0-14930 GCA_900604375.1 Mesocestoides corti
GTCCTCAAACTGCACCGGGACGCAGAGACCTACTTTTTGAAGAACCGACCAGGACAGAGAGGGGGCCGCAGATAACGTGTACCTCAACTCATTTATTGCTGCAGTAATAGTCTGATTCAATTGGGAAATAAGTCGTCAGTTTATATAAAATAGCCCACCATCAATCACTTAACCAACATAACTACGCGAAGTGAATTTAAGTAAATCGACTGAATTCTTGTTCGCTCAGGCTTGCTAACAATGTTGGTTTGATGACTGCCACAATGATGACCACAGCTTTATCTATAATCATCCATCCGAAAATGCGCCTAAGCGACAGTTTTAGATGCTATAAGTATTTTAGATAAGGGCTTAACCCCTAAATAAGGTCCAATTTCACCGCGACAGACCCATGGCTCGTACCCTAGGAGCGGCTGGTCATTTACAATCCACTCTACCGCAAGATTATTGTGAGCCTTGATCTTACTTTTTCTGTTTCGTTTATATCCCGACTTTCTAAAATGAGGTTATGAAACACGGTGGGTCAATAGAAGCAAAAAAAATCACCTTAGGAACTTTGTAAGCAAGCCGGCGTGTAGATGTGTAGTCAGAATGCACCGATGAGCTGAAATCTTTACCAGGATGCAATTTTTGTTAAGATGAGGAGTGTCATTGTAGCCTTTAAACGCAATGAAACATTGGCAAAAGTGTGCCTGCAGAGTTCGGTGCAGCGACTTGTAGGCGCACCTAAAATAGAACTCACAATTTGAGATGGTTGCGTGAATGTGTGGGTGTACCGATGTGGGGTGATTTTGCGTGCCTGATTGAAGCCAACAAAGTGCTCAGCATGGCGTTCACTACTTTAAATCGATGCAATAAACTTAAAGACTTATCTATCAAGAAACATTTTGGATGAAGGACTCCACCATTTTGAAATCGAATTGAACCAATTATACTTGTGGAGTTAAATGCATTTGTGTCAATTTCTAGTTTTAATCACCAAAATAGAGATGTCCCTCCCCTCCTTCTTTGTACATAAATTTCGCACTAAAATTTAGAGTCTTAAAAAGCATTTCTTAGTCAGCCTTAATTCATTAGTGTACCTACATATAATGAAATCACTCCTAAAATGAAGAAATATTTCTATTATTCTCTCCTTGACTGAAGCATTATAGTTTTTCCAGGCCCTTTTATTTTAAAAAGTCATTACTGTGATTATTTAAGCGCAAATCATGGTAGTCACCTCCGTTTTTGCATGATCCGAACCATTTGAATGGCTAAATCGTTGGGATCTGGGAATGAGACACCACACTAACACATCATTTCTATTCAGACTTTTTATAACTGTTCAAACGCATGGATATGTTGCCGGATAATTTGAATCAAGGAGGTGTGACGCGCCATTCGACCCACGCACGCCGGTCCGGCCTGTTCTTCTTCCCCCTCTCCCTTCCCGCACTCTCGCCTTCCTCAAGGCACGCCCGTGAGTCCGAGGGCAACACTAACCCTCCTCGCGGCCATCCTTTTCCCCACTCTAACTCTCCCAAAGCTCTAGCCCTCTGAATTTGTACGCGGTAGTATGGAATACATCCGACTCTTCCAGCTATTCTTCTATCGTGTGCCTGGTAGCTAACCATGATGGTGTGGCTATCTAAGAGGGACGGGCTAACAGTCATCGCCCTATTTAGGTCCCCGCTCGGTTTGCGCGTTAAATAGGAATTAATTGAATTCTAGTCATTTTGTTATGCTCTTTATTCAGTCGTGATGACAGTGGACTGAATTTTAATACCAATAACCGCGCTTCTTACAAGGCGGCACCTCACGTGGCTTTTAAAATTGCCACTTGAATTGACTTGAATGAGAGGCCGTTAAACCGGTTAATGCTTTTGGATACTTTTTTTATTACCCAGAAAGTTACCATGGGGGACAAAGCCTACTTTTGGAACGGTTGGTACAATAAGTCATCTTTTAATTTGTCGCAAATATGGAATATCCTAATATAGCCGTCCAGGTTTCTGATTTTCTAATTTTTAAAGCAATTCTTTTGCAGCATAAAAAGGACAACCGTATGAGAAGGTTAATTTTATTTTGGAAATTTGGTAACAAACACATCGCTGTTCAAAGACATAAGAGTCAAATCACCTGGTTATTTTGGAAATTGTGTATTTCGTCCACTAATTTCAATACTCAGAATTATTCCCCCAGATTATTTGCGTCAGACTTAGTCACCCCTTGAGACTGTGTGCGTGGATCCAAATAAATAAAATCCATTTATCCCAGTAAATTATTTGCTGAAACACGCTTGAACATATAACTGTCTGTTCTGTTTGACATAATCCATATTAAAAGGCTTGTTTTTCATTTAAATGTCAATATTAAAAACGCACAGTTGTTTCCTGCTTCGAGTTGCAAAGTTTGGCAGCTTTAAACCGCAGTTTATACGAAGCCAGTACTGAATTTACTTAAACTATCAACATTGTTCATTAACGTTCTTATTTGAATGACAATTTCTCGCTTTAAGCTTAGATGCGTCGATTCAATGTCTTCCCGAGCCTCGACAACCTGAACGTTGGGAAAGCGCCCAAAGGTATCCTAAAACTCAATGCAATCCAGGTGACGAATAAACGGCCTTGGCACTTCTCTCAACATCGGGATGAAACTGGTTAATGCGGGTCACAACATTTACGCCTTCCTCAAATACTTTTTATCGAGTGCTTAGTGAGTGGGTTGCAGCCTACGTCGATGCAAGTGACCGCCCTGCTTGCCGCGGCGTCAACTCTGTCTGTTTTTAATTTTTCGAGCATACCCCGTGAGTTATTTCGCTTTAAAGGGGCCTCTATCTTCGATGATCAGTCAAAAATGATAAACATTTGGTAAATTTATTTTGCAACCCTGTCGTGGACTTTATAATACACTTATAAATAAGCGGGAAGATCTAAGGTAAATCATTTTCACAAGACAGGTGTTCCGACATTCTAGATTAGACCGCGGTTTAACCCGCTGTAACTATTGCATGTCAATGGAAGCAAATAAGCAGCAACAAAAACAATTCCGGAAATATGGCCTACAATTAGTTGACTGAAAGATTGATACTGACGAATTCATTTATACTGATTTGGTGAGCTTCCAAAGTCTAGTATTGTACGATTTCGTAATGTTCTGAGAAATGTTATTGCCAAAACTTCATTCGGGATTTTGAATTACTCAATGTGGCAGGAAAATAATTGGAGTTTTTACACTTTTGAACCTAAATTGACACTTGATCCCGCTACTATCGATAACAAAATTTGTGCCAGCCGTCATTCTGACAACATCAATTCAAATATCCCTCGCAAAGGATGGCAAGTAAAATTTTGTCCTTCGTCTCAAGCTTAAGTAAAGCAGGGTGCAAAGTTGAAAGATTTATTCATGCCACTGACCTAAAAGCCGCAACACCCTTGAGGGATCTCCAGTGAAGGGTGTGTTTTCCAGCTAATGACGTAATGTTGGAACGCGCAACTGGAGACATGCCATAATATCAGGTATTTACAACAGTGGTAATTCAATTTAAGCCATAACTGTGTGAACGCTAAAGTACCAACGTGGGAGACTTGGAAGCATAACGAGTCAGATTTAACGGCGAAATCAAATCTGCACAAGAAGGTATTGATATGTAGATATTAGAGTATGCACGCGAGATTACCATTGAATGCATATTGAAGTTTCATACAAAAACAAAGCAGCTTTCAACTCAGCGCAATTATTCACTGAGACAATTTGCTTAATGGTCCTCAGTTCTTCTGGTCAGACTTTTTCGGCAAATCTTACAGACGTAGTCCAGAGGTGCAAGACTAAATGAAAGCGGATACACAGTGGAATCATGATGTCTAATCCAAAGAGTCATTATTCCAACTTTCGATAAAAATGCGCTTCTCAAAATTCCTTATTTTAACATTTACTGGAGCTCCTGCCTTTATTTTTTTACTAAATCTGTGACCTAAATGATTCAATAATTCCAGTTATAATGTTAAAACGACGCTGGAGTTGTTGGTGATTTTCCAAAATATTCAAAAACTTGTACATACGTTTGAATCCACAGTTAGTCAGCATTTATTGATGCTGCAAAGATTTTATTCATCATTTCAGTATCGAACACAGCGTCTGCGAGTATTATACAATGGATACTGACAAAAATACGCGACAAAGGCATCACCAACGTCAAATTTATCTTACTTTAGTTGGTAAGTCTGGAAGAAAATCATCATCCCCTTCCCAAATTCTACTGATGGTCGAAATCCTACTAACTTAAAAGTCACAAATAGCAAGATTTGTCCAAGTTGGTGCAGTGATTGTGAAGTAAATTTAAATGTCATGATTTTGTTTCTGTTAGAAAAGAAGCAGACGCTTTTTGCTCACTGCTAATCCATCAGCATTGTTTCATCCTCAATTGTACCACGAACACAAGTGTAGTACAAAAATAGTGAATGCTATTGGGCGGTGTTTGAACACCAACGCGTTGTTTAAACACTTTGACTCTTTGTGCTTTTGTGACCGTCGCACCGCAGCAATACTTTTCAATCCATCAACCTTAGGCACGTCCTAAATATGCGTAATACATGAATAATGAAAAAAAACTCGATCAAAACTATTCATTACTTTGTAGCATTTCGGTTCGCCAGTGTCACTAAATGTGGTGGGTTATTTATTCAACCTTACAATCATCTGAGTTAAAATACCGTAACAACTCGAGAACCATGACAAGACACGTGACAGTGAATGCGGTCTGTTTGTGACGTCACGCCATCAAAGCGTGTCTTTGTGTGCGATGATAAGGCGCGCGCAACGGGACCGACAACGCCAACCAATGAAAATAGGAGCGAGCCATGGAAATCAATAATTGTGCAAAGAAGCTTCACTCACGCGTGATTGCTGACAGTCCACTACATTCACCAGGCTTCCGAGTAGCCAAGTAAACATCTGTATAACTTACGACAAGTATAGCGGAACCCACATTAAGTACGGCTGCCCTCCTAAGGTCAAATTCTAATTTCTGAAACGGCGAACTTCTCAAAAAGACTGTTTTGTAGTCGCCGCACATGCGGTTTATCTAGATAGCGATCTCAAGGTTAATATTTCAACAATGGCCAGTAACTTAGCGACCTTAGTACAGCGGATGGCAGACTACAGGTTCACGCGTTTTGGAATGCCGGTACAGAGGTTTGGTTGACCAAATATTTTGCCACAGCTCACCGTTGCCCCTCCTTGTGGTTTGCATTCTTATAAACGATGACCAATTATTAAATTACATCAGCATGGCCAAGTGACAAAGTCAATTGCTAAGTTCGACATTTACAGTTTTGGATCACCATGGCGACCGGGTTGATAACCTTTTAATGGAAAAAATGGAGGACCTCGACCACTGCTACTGTTTTTGCACACAACACAGACCCATCCAATTCGCCAAAATGGTTAGAACGTGTTGGCTGCTGCGAGGATGAAGTCATAGTGACGCAAAATCTCTCCACAACGTTTCCATCTATGCCTCAGATCAGGACTGGATTCACATTAGAAAATCGCTCCAACGTTTTTCCCTGGTAATAAAGTATGCTGTTGGGACCTCCACGTGATCTTGCGAAAGTCACAGCGGAAATTTAGAAAGCTTGATAGAAGTACACACGCATGTTTCCTCAAAGTGCAATTTCATTTTGGCAACGAGGATTTTAAACGCGACAAAGTAGCCATTAGAAGTATTGGGAAACCAGAAAACTGCCTTTTGTGTATCCGCCAAATGGTGTATAAATAGAAAAGGTATGCTAGAGGAATTGAATTGACCTTGAGCCTTATTCATGAGCCGCATTTGGCGCATCATTGCATACTCTGACGGAGGAGACTGCCAGAAATTTAAAGCAGTTTACTTCATGAGCGTTAACACCGCCAATTCGAAGCGGTGACAATTTTAAAAAAGGATAAAATCACACAACACACAAATTTTGGCACGTGCTATGACAGTGGAACGGAGACGCTCTTCGCTTCACTAACTAATCCACCGTCTCTGGTAGCTTTTCAGGGCTTGGTTTACTGAAACCAGCTCTCTTTCGACAGTCCCCCGACACCAAGCATGGACACATGCTAACGTAGAAGTCGACACTGCAAGCTGGACAACATCTAACAACTGGATTCAAGTGGCGCACTGTGCAAGGGCCGTGGCAAGCCACCTACCTTACCTACAAGAAGCTAAGAGAAACTCTTCTGGACTGAAACCAGCGGAGTTACTACTTCACTAATATGATAAATGACCGGATTCAGCAATGGTGCTGAACGCACGTTGCGGAACACGTCCACCGGACCCACTCTCGTGCTTCCTCGGTGCAGGAAGTGTCGGATCGGAAGATCGGATTTTGCCGTTACAAATTCTTAAAGAAATCACATGGGTTCAGCCAGGTCTCGTGCAGTGACCCTGCCCAAATGACGAATGTTTGTTTGTCATCCTGATCGTGAATATAAACAATCAGCGTGTTGCCTAGCTTTGAGGGCCCCGGTATGTTGTCTTGAACCACGCCGGGACCATTGCGCCAATCTACGCCGAATACGTCACCCTGTGTTCCCGAGAAAATAAAGAAGACCGGAGTGGAGAAGGCACAGCCGTTTACTAGACAGTTCAACCAAGTTGTGTCATGTACAGTTACGGTTGAGTGGACATGTACAAAAATAGACACAGGTGTCTGTGAGGTCAAATGACTAAGGGTGGTGGTGGTGGTGGTGGGACATGCAGGGGGGTTAGTGGACCGGCGGCCTCGCGCGCCTGACGGGCAGGTCTTGAAAGGGGGGACGTGTGCTGGAATCTGCGAGGACTGGGTTGTTGAACGTGAATCAACACGATTCACTAGACTAGTAAGAGCAGAATCATTGGACACGTAGATGCTAGTAAAAATACTTGGCTTGCAAATCGGCAGACATCACCACTTCACCACCACCAGACTGTCACTTGGGCAATAAAAAGACCTCTGTTAGAAAATATCGACCTACGACACAAAGCTTGAAAGTCACGACGATGTCAGTGCATGAACAAGAAGAAGAGAAACAACTTGGCAACATTTTTGTCACACAAATATACACAAATGTGGAAGTTAGCTTTGCGGTCGGTCTATCGTCAGGATGTTGGATATTTCCTTTGCATGATGGTTATCAGGGTCGTACTGCAAATTCTCCATCAGCAGTTCTTTAAGCGTTACCAGCAGGTCCGGCCATCCCAGGGCCAAGGCAGCGGCCTTCAAACGAGTCAGCTCCTATAATAGCAATATTTCATTACTCAATAACAAAATTGATTAGTTGGCAGAACCGACCGCTGCATGTGGATATAGTTCCCATGAAACTTTTTCATTTAAAACAAGTTTTACCGCAAGGAAAAAGGGATAGGATGATGTAACTAGCTAACGAAAGACATAAAGTTAATTTAACTATTGCTCAAGTGGTCAGTAATTTCATCTGAAGTTGTGGGATGACCCTAAACAGAGATTTAAGACGGTGAGTAGTGAACCGGTCGATGCAAGCATAGATCATTCAGCGAGCAGCATCAATAGACCCTAATCCTCGGGGTATTCGGAAATCCGAGTGACGAGAAGGTTAATGGCTGGGGTTAAACGGTCTAAGGGAAATCGGTTCAGAGCAAAACCTGATTCACAATGTCCGAGAGTAAATTAGCTTTGAATTCAACGCAAGCTTGATGACGGGCACTTGAAACAAATAAGGCACTTAGGACCGAACCTTAAAAAAGAGGTCTGATTTTTCCGGCAACCTCTTCGAGAGTCTAAGAATTTTTCCGATGTCGTTCGTCGGGCCGTTTGGAGCATGGACCCAATCAACGTATTGAAAGTCTGAGTTATCTAAAATGGATTAAATACAGCTACTGAACACAGCAGAAGTAGGGGGTTTGCAAAGAAACACGGTCATACCTGAGGGTTTATAACTCAAATTTTCGGCTTCACGGACGGGAAAAGGGGTTATGTACTCGGCCGAATTAAATAGGACTGGACCTGCGAAATCTGAGACCGGGGCCAGGAAATCGAACTGTCCAAGCCAAGGCAACCCCTTGCAATCTAAAAAAATGCTCGCAATGAAATTTATGAACACACGGCACACAAAACCAGTCACTGTAAGTCAGACGCAGTAAAGGTATAGCTTGGATTACAAAATAGGGCAAGCGAAACAGGCGATATCAATCAACGAAAATGGAGGAGAAGGTTGTGAATATGAGACAATGACCAAACACATCAGGTAAACAACTGACAGCGTGGCAACAGTTGACCTTAAACGCACATTTAAGTACCGCCACCTTGCAATCCATCAACGCAGACAAACGATAAAATAGATAAAGAAGTAGCAGCAATTAAAGCTCGCCTCTTAACTTCCCTACCTTCAGGAAAAAGGGACAGCATAAGACAATCGCGTTTCGAGCTGAATCGACTGATAAACCCATGCGTGAGAAAAACGCGTCCATCAGGATACTTGATGTGTTGAGGGTTTTCGTCAAGAATTTTGAAAACCGAAGGTTTTTTGGTCCGAGGCTGCAAATACACGTTTACCATGCCAACAGTTGTAGTTGCACTAAGAGCTGCCAAGATGGTACACAGCAGGCCTTCGGTCTGCAGTTCAGCATGGCCTAAATGACGACAGATGCAATGATAACTTTCTTTATTCAAAAGTATTTGAGTGTTTATGAGGCTTCCAAACTACCTTCTAGCTCCACCAGCGTATGTCGACTCGAAATGGGCGGGTGGCTTATATCCGTGACATTAAGGAATCCAAAAACCTCAACAAAAAGTTGCGACAGGGATGTTCCAGGGTCGTTTAGATTTTTTAGACACAGAGGAGGGGTTAGAGAAACGACAGAGCACAGGTGGCCGCACGCCACAAACGCCGGTCCCGTAAAATCACAACGTTGTGTTTGCAACAATGCTGCTGTTAGTGCGTCAGACATATTTACATCTGCGTTCTTCGGCTCTTTAATGCATGACGAGCCACTTATAACAAGGAAATCACGGAAGGTTTGGCGCAAACCGCTCACTTCTGGCGAAATCTACAACATGCACTAGACTTTAGGTTAACAATTCGTACTTCTGAGTCGGAAAGGCTCACGATAATGCACGTAATTGAATTAAACGACGCAGCAATGGATTCAGTGGTAGAAGTAGCGTTTTGTGGTGTGTAATAATCATCGCAGCCACCATCGGTTATAATAACAACCTGGACTAAAAGTAAGGCATCAGAATCTCACTCGAAAGTGACCGCCGACGTTAAGCTTTCTCTGTTGGACCTTGGTAGCGGTCGGCAAAACATCCGAAACACACTCGTGAAGAAAACGTTTGGGTCCTGGTTCGGGGTAAGCATCAACTGTTTTCTCCAAATACGCTAAGTCCGATGAGAATTCCGAGCAAAGGTAAGGGTCAGTGCTTGATGGAGTGAGCTAAAATAAAACTTCGAACAAAAATCCCTACAACGCACACAGATTCGCTCGGGTTTTTTTCAAGTAGTTTTTTACAAAATACCTTTGTCGTGTCTTGGGCATGAGCAAAAAAGCTCCGGTTGCCATCATTAGACGGGCGTAACATACGAAAAGACCAGTCAATTGATATCATCCATGGCATGATGGAAAAAATTGCGGCGTAAACTCAAACCTCACTAAGTATTTGTGATGCGGTGTGACTGTGGTGTTGTGGTGTGACGTCGGATTAGGGCGCAGACATGTTGGGCCACCTGGCATCAGCCAATCCCGTGTCTCTCTGCGATCCAATGGCATGCGGGAAAGGAAGGCAGCCAACCAGAGAAGGACATGGATGAGAAGCAGAATATAATGAGCGGCGTGGCCAGCGTGGTGGACTCGGATGGAAGGCGCGTGGCGCGTGGCTCTGGCTTGTGATTGGTCAATAAAACCTGTTCTGTTGTACCGGTCTTTTACCTATTAGGGCTCGGGTATTCTACAGTGGCGTCGGATCAGGGCGCAGACATATTGGACCACCTGGCCGCAGCCAATCCTGTGTCTCTCTGTGTTCCAATGGCATGCGAGGAAGATAAGCAGCCAACCAAAGAAGGGCACGACTGATGTGCAGTATATAATGAGCGGCGTGGCCAGCGTGGTGGACTCGGATGGAAGGCGCCTGACGTGTGGCTCCGGCTGTTGATTGGTCAATAAAGCCTGTTCTGTTGTACCAGTCTTCTTTCTATTAGGGCTCGGATATTCTACATGGCGACGGATCAGGGCGCAGACGTATTGGACCACCTTGCCTCAGCCAACCAGAGAAGGATGCTAATGAGCTGCGTGGCCAGCTTGGTGGACTCGGATGGAAGACGCCTGACGTGTGTGCATCGTTGATTAGGTGCTTTGGGAACTCGCCTGACAGTTGTTTGGTACCTACAAATGTCTAAGTAAAAAAATGTATTATTTAACGTATTTGTGACAGAGCAAGGAATCAAGCAAGAAGCTGAGGAAAGATTTTCTCTTGAGACAAGGCAATTTATTGGTGACAGAGGGCCAACCAAGTTTAGATAACGTTATGACCCAAGGCAACAGCCGGTCACTGGCCAACGAAGAATATCAACAGTCAGCAGGAACCAAAACTGCATGAGAAGCATGTATATATTCCTCGGCAAAGCCAACATGGCAGGCTCACATGGACACCGCTGACCGACTTTTCTGGCTACCAATATGTGATGGTAGGCTTGATCTATTTTTTATGCATTTTTCGAATTAACTCTTGTCTATTAAACAAAATGATCTTTACGTGTGGCTACATTGGAATTAGGGCAAATATAGAACCCCTACACCAAAAATCAGAATATGGTCTTGAGCTCAGCTAGCGTCTATTTGCGGAGCTTTTCCATAATAATGAAAAATAATAGATTTTTGCCTCTAAGGTATATGTACAAAATCACATTTTAATCAAGTCTGCATGCATGATCGAAGACATTTGCTGTCGGAATGTTCAGGCTTGAGGAATATTATCATGCCTCTTTGTCAGTATTCTTAATGCCAAGTTAAGCAAACAGATATACCAGTTATGATAAAAGGCAGTATTCAGTTGGTGCTGAAAATCTTCTGGGCAAATACGCAACCTTTGACAAACGTTATCGGTTCGTTTTAAACAAATTATTTGGCAAGCTGGCTGCGACTTGTATTTTTCAGTGTAATCTATCGCATTTTGAATGCTAGAGCGATTTTTTGCCAATAAGAGGGGGCCAAATGGAAAATTAGATAGTAGCCTGGCTTTGAGATCGTGCTTAGGCCTGTTGAGGAATTTTTAGATTTAGCTATTGAATTTCAGCAACACGGCACATTTCGCCGTCTACGTTGGAACTGAATGCACTTCAGAAGGAGCAGCATACATTTGACCAGTTGACTAGGACGCAGATCCTAGTAATAAGTTTAATGATGCTCGTGGATATTTCGTAAGGTGACCAAAGTTAGCTGCTGATTGTCTTGATCGACATGCTGATCAAACGCAACAGTTTACTTGCCTTGGATACAAAAAAGTGACAGCTTAAAAAATCTAGTACTTTATGATATGAAACTTGGCATTGAAGGCATTTCGTTTCAAACATGTTGCCATTTTGTTATAAGCGATATTCAGTGCACCATATATAACATTTATCATGCTATCTTCGCATGACCATTTGTTGCACAATACTGGTTTTGTTTGAACACTATTAAAGTCCTTAATATTGACAAGCGACCCTATTCAATGCATTTATTTACTGCTCAGAAGAACAGCAATATAAAATTTACTGTACTGGATTGTTTTTGCCATACTTCGATTCCACCACATATATCCATAATTTCAAATGCAGGTGACATTTGTACTACGTATATTTTTAACTATTGACATAACCAAGAACTATTTGTAACATGTAATTTGCTATTATTTCATCTGTTGTTTAATTCAAGTGTTTCATGAGCGCCGTCTACAATCTGGATAGTGGTGCTCGTTATTAACTCCTCGGCTATAAAAAATGAACTTCTCATTCTAATGGAAACCGATTGACGAATTCCTGGAAGTCGATCTGAAAAAAAGCGCTCTGAAAAGGCCTTAATAAGAAGCTTAAGCTGTTTCTGTTATTTTTTTTGCATCGCTGTGCTCTTTTTCGACATTGGATATTACTTCACTGCAAGTCAACTGGTGGAATCGTAAAAGAAAATGTTTCAAATTAAGGCATGTCAAGACTACCAAAAGACTATCCCCTGACTCCGTTAACTTTCGGACATTAGTCCTTCATAATCCCCTTAAATGCTGATATTTGCCCCCCCTTATTTTAGCAAATACACCAATTAGCGTTGTGGGCCCCAGCATGTGGTCTTGAACCACGCCGGGGCCACGGAATTAACGCTGGCCTGATTACGCTTCCCTGATACCCGCGATGAAGAAAAAGACCGACAAGGACGTGGACACAACCGGTTACTTCAGAGCTCAACCACGCTGGTGTCGTTGTGTCGTGTGTGGGGTTTGCGCGTGTGTATTTATACCTCGGATGTGTGAGTCATACATGCGTTGCCATCGAGACCTAGGTGTGGGGATAATCCAAGATAAATATCCGTGTGAATGAGGGGAGAGTTGAGTATCCGAGCGGCCGGCGACATGCTGCGAAAAGGGGAACCCTGAGGTGTGAATAAACACGAATTACAACACTAGTATTGATTTAATCCTGAATCTTGCTGTGTGCCACTTGCAAAGATAGGTTGTTTGAATCTAGATGTAACCTCTGAAATCCCAACAGGGAGAGTGTGTTGTGTCTCAATAAATATTTGAACCCAGTTCTCCATTACCGTGTTAGAGGGCGCAGGTTTTTGACAAACGAAAGAGGCCTGCGGGTATTAAGTTGCACATATTGCCAAAGTGTTAGATTGGCATGAAAACAGAGTCGCCTCACGAGAAGTAGCTTTTATATTAAATAGCCATGATTGAGAAAAATTCAACCTTGAACATAATCCTTGTCAAAATAAGTATTAATTAGGGAATTCAATCTACCAAGCCATCATAACTGGCGGAAGTTTTTTGAACACAAACCAAAATATCCTAAGCACAAGTCGACATTTCTTCTCCATTAAACTAAGAAACAAAGCCTATGGCCACAAAACCTTGTGTCTTTTTGAGTTCTTTTAAAAGTCCTTTTTTCTACGCTAAAACATTCGATGGAAGTGATTTTTTTATTTCATGCACTTTACGAGGGAAATCCAAATGGTTGACATTTCACAAAACATTTATGACAGTTGCGTCACTTGGAGTATTGTAAGTGAAACATGGCATTTCCTGAACTAGCTTTACCAAAGTTTTTTGCAAATAAAAGTATGGCAAAGGTTTTGACACAATTGCTTAATACCTAACTGAAATTCAGACGTCTCTAGTTTTCTAATATAACTCTCAAATGTCAATTTTTCCATTTTAGTAGGAGGAAACATAGTAGGGAAATTGTGTACGTAAGAAATTGTTAGGTGGCCAAATTGGCCACAGAACACTTGTTACACTCTTTTCGTAACCTCGCACCAAACACGCGGTACTTGATAGATACAGTGCTTTCCAAAGTATATAAAATATCGGACTACAGCGGATATTACGGCTTTGAGAGAGGAATGCCACAATTCCTCATTTTTTGCGCCCTAATTGTCCTATTCTACTCCGGTATGACGTTACTGGTTTTATATCTCTAGGTTCAGAATTCGTTTTATAAATTTGAAGCTTAAATTATTTCTGAGACAAGCTATCCGATCTCTGGTTAGAACGCAGTCGAAAAGAAAGTGCCCATAGTAGTATTTTCGTAAAATGATGCATTAAAATTGCACGCCTTTGACTTCAGACACGTAGGTATGTTGTGAAAAGGTCCACGAATCAAAAAAGGTTGCTCATATTCAGGTTTCGTGAAGGATTAACTTGCGATTGCTTATACCACAAATGTGCCATTTTAGATGCAACAGCAGCATGCTTTTCAAATAAATGCCAGGAATATTACGCTGTTTGCTTAATGGCTGACGACGAGTGTTGTGAAAATCTCGATTGCCAAAATTGGACGGGTGACCGATATGGTCGATGCTTGGAGCCCGAGGAATTTTAAAGAAACTGTCTAAACACAATTTCGTAATTTCTTTTGTTAGATAATGAGGTACTATGTTTTTTTTCATCTCATCGATTTATTTCACACTGCCGTCTTCTTTTCGTTAATGTCTTTAGTGATGAAAACGTTTGCGGCTTTATTTTTTGCTCATTTACGTTTAATCAGAATCATCCCCACGTGATATTTTTAAAATGGCCGCAGTTGTTTGATTGCCAATGTTGTCCAACTTTATATGCTGCAAAAGGTGCTTTTTAACCTACTTTTCACATCTGGACTGAAGTTGGCATGTTAAAGAATTGCTTCATAGACTTGGATGCCTAAATTTGTTACTATTTTGTACCCCAGTGATTATCAATCGTTCACAGGCGTTTACTCTTTTGTTCCTTACTTGACTACTCAGCGTGCAAATGCTCAATTTCCCACTTTTCGGATCGCCAACCCTTATCTAGCGTCACAATTGTGAGTATATTCAACTAGTTTGCAGCCTAATGGTTATTATAATATGTGGTAGATGAAAAGGAATGTTTATGAAGTCGTCAACCTCATTGTAACATTGGCAAGTTATTCCCCATAACTTCCTGCTTTGCTGTGCCGACTTTCGTTAAAACACCATTCATTTCGACCCTCAGTAAATGAAGCACAAACTTTTTTGCGTCATGGAGCGTCTCTGATGTTTTTTCTCTTTTCGATGTGTCAGTCTACTAGGGTCTTAAGCTTTACTGCTATTTACACACGCATTACTCAACTTCGATAGGAAATGCAAATTTCAAATATAAATTCAAACACAGTCATTGAAAAAATGAAACATCTGGCGACTCACATTATCCTCCAACTTGTGCCCTAAAGGTCATTAATGTACGAACTTGATTACTGTG
>UXSR01000897.1:0-14917 GCA_900604375.1 Mesocestoides corti
CCTTTTGGTCGTCTTGCCTAAGCAGAAACAGTTCATTGTCATTGGAGAGGATGTCGGTGATGAAATGCGCCGACTCCAGGTTGGGATCGATGCCGAAAACGAACCCATTGATTGCTGTCACTAAAACAAAACAAAAATGCAAATTTGACGTTGGCGGGCTAGACACGAACCAATCATATTGAAGTATCAAGCAGCGAAACTATGCTACTCACTTGATTTGACCTTCCCACTACTTAAGCATTTGTTAGTAGTACTGCACACATATATTTACTTAATTTTTGCGAAGTTACGCCCTACAAATCCGTGAGGTTTGTCGGAAATTTGACTACCCTAAGGGGCACTGCACACATTTTTGAATTCCGCGCCCTCATCCCATTGGTTCACTACAACTGATTATCTTACTGACTCTTAAAGATTTAAATTGGTGGTGAGCTGAAGTCGCACTTGGTTCGTTTTGTTATTGACAGAAAACAGGTCTACGAAGAATTGTGAGAACGCCAGATAAGTGGTAACAGGTTTGCGGGAAAAAAGGGAAAAGCATGATAGCGAGGAATTACCCAACTGAAAAGGCATTTTGCAGTGTCCTGCTATAATGTGCTTCTTTGCACAATTCTGTGCCACAACCCACCAATCAAGTTCGGCCAGTTTTGTGTGGGACTTTAAAAATTACTTACTACTGATATGATTTAAATAAGATTGCGAACTTACTGTCGAGGAATATCCATTGTTTTGGGAGGACTGTGGACGCGCTACAATTGGGTGAGTTCGAAAAGTGCTTGATCTGGCGGCGGACAGCACTGAGGTCTGAGTAGGGCCCAATTCGTAGACTAACAAAGTGTTGGGCTAAACGCATAAAACAGTGCCTTGAAAATAGGAGCGAATGACTGGCCTGGATTTGCAAGGGTGACAAAATATTATAGGAAGTGTGCGTGACATGAAGTCACAAGAGCTGATTTTGTAGAAAAATCTTTATTAAACCTCATAATCACGAGCAAATCGCACAAGTCAAATGAACCAATCAACAGGAGGTCTCACCTGATTGGCACAAATGGTCAAGCGTTTCCGGAGTGCCTGATTGGTCGGGGTAAATGATGTAGATCTTGACCAATCGGCCGCTTGTATTGGCTGCACTGAAACTGTTAACATGACAAAATCGGAGTGTTTTGTGATGAAAAATTTTGAAAAAAAGATAAATAACCTCAAGCAGTTTGTGTTAGAGCTTTGCTCACAAGAGAAACGTTTAACACGGCGTGCAGGTTTCAATTGCAAGGCAAGTGTACAAAGAGACTGGTGGTTGCGATGTCAATGGTAATTTTAGAAATCCACAATTTATCATTTCAAATTGAACACGTGACCTTGGACAAAATCAAGTAGATAATCAATACTGGACAATGAGGATTGGAGGTGGTGGTGGTAGATAAGCAGAATCTGTCACTGGTACATGGACACACAAGTGTAGGAACGTCTCAGATTGTAAGGATGTGCAACGGAACCGATCAGGGCAAATAACTACCTCGTTTTCAAAAAAATCAATATTGAAAAAGAAGAGAAGACAAGGTAAGTAGGTGTTGGGATCTCAATCGATCTTCAGAATGGCTAGGCCTGATTGGTCAGTGTCTAACCGCATTTCATCCAATTGGATGGCAATGCCTTTGGTTACCCAATTTCTTGTCTATAGGTTAGCCAAAATGCTGTTCAGTGATGAAGATCAACGCTAAAATCCACATTTAGCGCTGTTTGCCTCCAAAAAAAGCACTTAAAACCCCCCTCAAGGTTCTCTGTCTTCTCTTGGGGAGCGTTTTTGGGAAAATCAACGCCGAAATCTCGTGCAACTACTCTACTAAACTTATACTCCCATCCCAGAGAAACTGATAGTATCAGTCCGTTTTGCAGAGTTGAAACATCATCCACAAGAAACACTCAAGTCGCTAGCGCCTCAACCTACAGCCCTACGGATGCCAAATTCGGAGGCTTTTTTTCCCACAAAGATGACGCTCTCCCACTAGGGAACTCACTGAGCTGGTGAGGAGCCATCGATTCGTCGCGACTTCTGCACAACGAAGGCCTGATTACGCAATTTGATGGTGATGATGGAGGGCCCCAGTCGGCACGGCTCGCCGTCGACCTGCATTGGAATGACCTTGCGTGTGGTCAGCTGGACCTCGGAGCACTGGCAGATCCTGTCACCGTGACCGCCCATTTGCAGGGTTGCCTGTGGAGGTTTGCGAATCGATCAGTGCGGCTACATCTAGGGCCTTGCAGGGGTCTCGGTTAGGCAATAAATTTACACAATTTGCTGTTTAATGCAACAATGTGGGAGAGTTTCATGAGGCATATCGGTGGCTGGGTGACCTTGAGGGCCCGTGAAAGCGCGGTTGAAGTAAGAAAAACGACATGGACACCGCGTGTAAAAATGCCGCGTTTTGCCCCACCATCAAGGTTTCTGCTAATTCAAGTTGACGTTATTAGCGCTGCATTGCCCACGCAGTACTTTTTACGTGTGCAACAAATTTATTGGGCAATAAAATCTACTAATGACGAGCCCACTTGCTGGACTTAATGTACTTCGTGCGGAGTTAGCAAAATTTAGTTTTATGTGAATGCTTAAACCAATCGACATTTAATGCACAACACACACACATTGCAAAACAACGTTAGACCAATCAAAAACGGGCAAAACATACCAATGAGGCGGTCGTCAGACCGATTACTTCAATTTTCTTATCATCTATTCGCTGTTGGCTTTCGGGATCTGAAGAGTGGCCCCACGGCACGGTCCCCGCGCTGTATCTTTAAAATACAACAGAAATGTCAGGACCAAGGTGCCTGAGTCTCCAAAAACGATGTTTTTTAAAACACTCCATCGTCAATCGATGATTGGCTGGCATGGCAGTAACCAATCAGAAACTGGGACCTAAGAGCAGGTGGAATATGCGCTGAATCACACGTCAGCAAGCGAATCGCCCTCTTTCGTGTGGCGTTGATGATAGAGGGGGGTAGGGTGTGGAAAATGCTCGAGCCGACAGACGCTAAGTAAGGCTTTAGCTTATACCGCCCCGGTCTCAATCAGAGGGCCAATAAAATCTGCCCCGCTGCACGCAAAGTCTACAGGCCCGACTAATGGATTGAGAATCGGAGCGCCGAGCAAGGCCTGTGTGTGTGTGTGTGTTCGTGTGTCTGACAGCGAGACACGTCTAGCATCCCGCCCTAATGTCTTGTGAAAAACGGGTTTGCCTCAATGCACGGGTTAAACTCACAAGACTTACTTACTTCGGAATGTTTAAAAAGAGCAGCACATGAGGCCGGAGTTCGGTCAGTCGACTCGTCAAGTTAACTCCATCACACTAGGACAGGGACAAGAAAATAGGGTAAAAGAACATTACCATCTGGCAAGGCAATTTTTCTCGATTTGAGCAGAAAAAAGAAGGACAACATTCTGGCCAGTGTTTTTGGCCGTTCTTGCCAGATGCTTATTTACTGTTAGCCAGTGCGAATCTCATTAGTGAGTACAACTGACTCAGTTGATTTTAATCGAAAATTAGCGCCAATTTGCGCACGGCAGACGAGCGAGTAATTGACTTGATATCAGATCGTCACCTGATTGGTCACTTGCTCTGCTCCGACACGTGTTTCTATTGGATGATTGCAAAAACTAGGGTAAATAGAAAACATTTTATGAAAAAAACAAACAAGGTCCTCTTATATATTTTCCTTAAGCCTTTTTCATGCTTTTGGACTCTTCTTTTGAATAAACTGTGTAGCAGTGTAGTGTAGGTTTGATATCTTCCACGAAATCAAGATTTTTGCCGACCAGATTATTTTGCCGAAAACCGAATAGGAAAAAATCTGGAAGAGCATGTTTAGAGGAATTCTGGGGACGCAGTTTAAGCACTTCCCATTTCGCAGTGAACGCTGAGCCGGATGTGATCCAGCGTGGGCGTCGCAGAATAAGATGCCACTTCAACTGACCAAATTTGCCATTTTGTCTTGGATTTCAACAAATTGCATTCCACTTCCAATTATGACTTAACGCGGGAAAGTGTCATCAAAGGTTCTGGAACACATAAACCAAGCTTTCTAGTGCATCCAAGTTGCTTTAAATCGCGACATGCAGTCAAATTGTCAACATTTGGCCTCACCGATCTCTTTTTAGCGGTAATTTGTAGACTATTGTTCACTAGATCACGGACAAAGTCATTATCACCGCCTCAAGGTCACCCACAGTGAAATGTATCGTGTTCAAATATATTAAACCGCTTTGAAACATTTTAAAGAACAACAGTAAGATCGAAAAAAAAGCGTTGTAAATATCTGTTGCAACAGTTTGAAACCGCGCCTTTTTAAACTGACGCAACCAATCGTGAGTAAAATGTAGCCTTTCTCCTTACCTTTTGAATATACCTCTACATTACAAGTCAATTAAAACAAAATCAATTAAGTTCTCAACAGTAGAATTAATTGCCCGAGATTTCACTGTCCAAAATCACGAATGGTAAACACAATTGTTGGGAATCAGTTGTGATTTATCATTCAGCTAGAGGCTTTTGTGTTGAGAAAAACAATGTTGATTACGAACATAATGGCGTTTTGTCCAATGAGAGCACAGCTTACAGCCAGGTCTGTAAACACAGGAGATCTACCAACGTGAGAAGATTTGGCTATCGCGCGTTAAGCTACTGACTCACGCAGTGAACTATCACCAGGAGGCATGAAGACTAAACGAAACGTGTAAAATGACGAAGAGACTGTAAATTGAGCGAAATTTCCAACCAGCCGGTTTCTCAAGGCAGCATTAAAATAACGCCTCGCGACCAATTGGACCTGACAACATTTCCCATCCCAATGAAGTGTCGTGGAGCAGTTTTGTCGCGGACGTAGGGTTTGTGAATTTTGTGGCTAAATTCGAATGAACACACCGAAACACGGGCTTAACTGTTGAAATGCTGCCTTTGAAATTTAAAAATGGTGGCAAAAATCATGCGAATGCTGGATTACTAAACGTACGTTTTATGCGAAAAATTGAACCAATTAGCATTCACATTTAACTGGATGCTGTCTGCGAATGCTGTATTTGCTGACTGATAGGTTAGATCTTCATGTCAAAATGCACCAATTGAGAAATTTGCAAGATTTTTTGGGTTATACAGTGTGGTGGACGGATCAAAATGAGCAGAACTCACTATCAAGGTCACGTAGTCGGAGAGATCTTTCCACGAACGCTTGATCAAATCCTTCCCTCCGACCTGCAATAACAACAGGGAGACATCTAGGAATACGCACTTTCTCCTTCCACGACCTCCATGTGGACAACGGTGAAGAAGCCACTATCCTGACTCGATTGCATACGTTTAAAATTGGATTGAACAATTGAACTGCTATTTACAGACCATCTATCCCAATCTAGTGTCGCTGCACGTGGCTTCGAAGAACGGTGACGTCGAAAATTTGCGTCGACTGGACAGATCTGTGAGGGCCATATACACAGAGACCAACGAATTTATGAAACGGTGAAGAGGGCTTGTTATTTCTTTTGTTCTTGTTTAAATTTAGCATTGATTCATGAGGAAGAACGCAGACAGACCTCCACCTCAACACATCGTGAACAAGGTCAACATTTTGCGGCATTCTCTGTTATTTGATTGGAATTATAACAATTGTTATTAGCATTGTCTGGTGGTAAATAGTTTGGCAGGTGTTCAAGCAACAACCAACGACAAAGCACACGATACTCACTTTGATAGTCAAAATGGAGTTCTCCTGTGCTGCGAACTTACCCCAGCATAGAATATTTTGTTCTTTAATCGACTATTGAAACGGTCTGGATTGGCCTCTAAAAGAAAGCAACTTTGCTAAAATATTGATTTTTCACCCCGCGCTTGTAGACAGCCAATGAAATTACTGGTCAAACTCCAAGGCTGCAAGTTGATTGGTCATCATGCCTGGATAATTTGAGCACAAAAAAATCAAGCCAGGCTTTCTAAACCTGTCATGTAAGTTACGCAGCATAGCAAGACCATCCTGTAAACATTTCCAAACCGTTGGAATGTACCTTACATCTACCAGGTCGGGCTAAAAACAGCAACTGTCCTGAATGCGGATTTCCGCTCAAAAATTAGACAAGAGTGCTCAACGTTGTGTGATTCTATGAAGCGTCGAAAGGGGACCAATCAGAAGCCTACGTAAGGTGCGCATCCGCCCATGGCTTGTAGCGTAGCGCCGGAAATGCGCGACTCATGGCTACTCAAAATGCCCCCTGGTAACACCCATATTTCTAATCTACCTGGTTTTCGATAAAACTGGTATTCAGGTGGACATTGCAATGGGGAAATCTCTTCATCAAGGGATTTGTTGTGCGATTGTTGCCTTTGGGATCCGTTGAAATACTGCCTCGTTGTGAGGATTTCAGTGTTGCGCACGATACCTACTTAAAAAATGACCAGCATCCTGTATACGAACATCGATGAAACCTATCAAAATATGCCTTTAACAAGAACACTGGTCTCCAAGTTGGACAGACTCCACGTACTTCGAGACTCGTGGAATTCTAGGGCTGTTGCGGCATCGGCTCCAAGGGAAAAGTAGTTATTCATGACGTTCAACGGCAACCTCTCCTCCATTTGGGTCCCTGACGAGAAGGCCTCCGTCTCTTCGTCACAGTCTTGGCTGTTTGGGGTCAGTGGACGACTCGTGATGTTCCACCTGAAAGTCAAACGACACCTGATGTGGAATGCCGGACCGTTGGGTTGAAGACGTGAAAATCGCGCAAGCTTCCGTGCACATTCGTCTCATGACATTAAAACCGACGTCAGGCGACATGATAGCTTAACTTAATACTCATTTTAGCAAAAATAAATTTATAAGATTCTTAATTTCGACTTGTATCTTGCAAAAGATCCAAGACTGTCTACGATGGAATAAAACAAACGGTTCGACACATTTTCTAAGCACTATGTTCGACCTCAAGTCGGCCTCTACGCACCGTCAGGCGCGTTGAGTTTGGTTTTCCGATTTCTTGTTTAAATGAACTGCACCAGGCTAGAGTGCGTACACTTATAACCTACAACTATCAACATCTTGAGGTTTAAGCTGCCGTTGGAAAACGTCTTGGGGAGTTGGACTTACCGGTCGAGCAGAACCACGCGTCCTTCTTCAACCGACGTCAGGATCTTCGACAGCGGCTCTTCCGTGTACCCCTGAATGCAAGCACAGAAAAACCCTTCAACGATGGTCGATCGACTTGGTGTAGTTCAACTCAGTCGCTTAAATTGAATCAACGCCTCTACAACGCAAGATTAGCCAGCCTACGTTGCTCAAAACACACTCATCCGATTGGAAACAACTTCTAGCGGGCCGTGACTACACGAATATGACAACTGGACAATTTGATCTACATCAGATGGTTAACTTTAATTGACTCCGCCGATTAACTGCCTCGTGCTCCATTCACGCTTGAGTTGGGGGCGTGATTAGCTTAACGAAAACTCGTCTGGTTGAACTCACAGGTCCCCACTGGAGGGTCCTGGCAAGGTCGTTTCCGGTGCCGAGGGGCAAGACAGCGACCGGTGGGGTGGGGTAGAGACCGAGGGAGTCGATTTCGGAGAGGATCCAGCCAACGGTGCCGTCGCCACCGCAAACCAAAATTCGGGCATTCGGGAGACGTCCAAACAACTCCAGGCTTGGCGTGGGGATGTGAAAATTAAAATTAGCTAGGTTCTGATTAGTCAGCAAATTGACCTCAAACAGAGAGTTGCCCTCAGTGCTGCTATTGGTTGGACCACAAATAAGGCGATCAATTGGTCAAACAATCGATACTAATCATCTAATTAAAGAGATGACACATATTTCCACAACTAAAACCACTAAGCGAGCTAATTATGAGGAGAATAGACCTGGAAATGAAAACGAGATCACTTGTGATTGGTAGTTGGCGTAGTAGTTCCTTGCAGCAAACATTAAATCACCAGGCACACATACGAACCAATTAGATCAAAAACACTCAAGTCAGAAGCCACTGACTATTATCGTATGCCTCCGAAACTGCTTTGATAACGAAACCAGTATTGGTTGGGTTCAAAAGTGCCAAGCAAGTAACCTACCCAAGTTTCGGCCCGTAATCAGAGAGGACGAAGACCTGTCGTGGGTTGAGTAACCCCTGGAACTTCTTGATGAGTCGCACGCCCTGGTTGCCTCCGGCCTTGGGATTGATGAAGACGATCAACGGACACACAGCAGACCTGCACGAGGGCTTTACGACAAAGGGGAACTCGCATGTCGCGCTGGAAACTGGACGAGGCGAGGTTGCGGGTGGCGTGGTGGAAGGCAGAGAGAGTCTGGTCGTGGAAGCGCTGGAGGCCACTACGAGGTCGTCCGCTGACTTCCGCGTCCCAGTCTTCCCAAGAGCTTCCACGGAAGCCGAGGGCTTCAGGGAGGAGGGGCTCAGAGTGAAGGCAGGATTCGACGGACTGCGTCGAACCGATGTACAGTCCATCTCCTGGACGCGGTTAAAAACGCATCAAGCACGCAATGAATGAAGCTGCTTTAGGGTTACCCAAATCTTGTTGTCTACTAGTCCGTAAATGACACCGAATCTTCCGACATTCTATGGTAGTCAGGCAACTTGAAGACTCTAAGGGTGTTCCCGGGGCGCTTCACTAATGTCGGAAAAAATTGGCAAGAAATGTTTGCACTGAAAACTTTCAATGATAACGACCTTTTTGCTAATGCCTTGAAGACACATTTTTAACCAGACGCGAGAAATTCCATTCCAATTTTGGAGCCCAACTGATCGCACGACATTTAGATAAAAGTCGAGATGTCTTTGAACAAGCAGGCAAAGATGGTTTGCGCCTCTTGTGATCGTCTGTGACAAGATGCCGTGTCCTCAATCCAATCAGATTTATCCACTGCACAAAGCGTTATTTGTAGTCCCTTTCAGCGCATCTGTAGTAGGAGCTGCACGTTCACTGGCTACTCATCCAAAGCGAATCGCATTTTTATCTGGAAATTGGCAGATTTTTGACATCTTCTGAGTCAAGTTTTTGTCAAAACACAGCTCGAAATCTCGCGTCCCGTCTGCTGCCTGACTCATTTGGTCGTATAACCGTAAAAATCAGACACTTAATTTGACCTAACGATACACACTTGGGCCAATTTTTTGGTTTGACGTGCAATTGAGACTCGCTAAACACGCGAATGGGAACAATCTGATTGAACAGAAGTGGTGATGGAGAAGTTCGTTACTTCCCAAACCTTTATACACATAATGTGTTTTTGATCTTCCATGCCCAACACGTGCCGTGACCTGCCCTCGTTCTATTGGCTCATTCCCATTCTGAATGTGCCAAGGTCACACGGGGTCATGTTCAATTGGGCGCTACTTACTTGAGAAGGCAAAAGTTCGCCGTAGTAGGAGCTAGGGGAGGAGGGGTTAAATTAGCAGACTCTCAATGGAAGTTCATCCAAACGGGCACATGGATGATGATTGGCATCTGTGATCTCATTGGTCCAAACGCACAATAGCGCATTGTGATTGGTGGTAGTAAAGCACCTGAGTTCACATACTCGGTCTGCTACACAAGTAGAGGGTGACCTGGAATCAAACCAACCAGTCCCCAAGTGATGCCGACCGGTACAGATCTTGTCTATCACCTTCTGTCCAAAAGGTCGACTCACTACATTGAGCATTGACTGAATGCACGGTATTCGCCCAAATCTTGCGTGGGCGTGAGGCTCATTTTAGCATGTGTGTGTGTGCTTGCATAAGTCGGCCAGATGTTGACAGGCGTAAATTATGAATGGAAAAAGCAAACCACAACCGCAGACCACGTGATTTCAGTTATAAACCACATGATTTGGGGATAGCGCTGGAGACCGAAATGAAAGGAAGGCGACGAAGCCAAGTACAGGTTAGGAAACTTTGAGATCTCCAAGCTACACGTAAAGAAGGTTTCATTGGCACAAACAACCCCGTGTCATTATCAAGGATTCCTAGCTGGTAACAAATTAAAGTTACTGTTTACCATGAGATCTGGAATTTCGTTTGTGTTGTAATTTTTACAGAAGTCAAAGGCGATGACGGTGACAGCACAAACTCAATCAAAGAGAATGCAATCAGTTTAGTGATGCATTCAGAAGTAGCACTGAACAGGGAACTGCCACTTATCGATTAATAGATCGATTACAAAGAACCACAACTACGCCTTGGCTAAGATAAGTAAACGAGGTGGCAAAGTGATGTAGAGATCGCGGACTTGCACTGTGACACTTCACCGACGTCGATGCAATTTCTGGTGGCTACAACGATAGCTGGATGTCAGTCAAAACATCGGACCTGCGTGATCTCCAGTGACTCGAATGCCGTGACCGTCTGCAAGTGGCTCTACGACCACGCTTCACCTTCATCACTAGCCGCCATTCGGTCACAGTGGTGTGCGGACCATTTCGAGCATCAGTCGCGGTTCTGACAGTCGCCTTTATCAGGGGGCACGTGATTGGCCGCCTCAAGGTCACGTCAATTTCTCAAAAGACCAATCTCGCCGGAAAGGTCATCTCTCCTGACGCTACAAATGATCACGTCCATTGGAATTTTGTAGTAGCCGTGGATTGTCCGTATTCGTTGTAGACGCCACCAACGACTTCGTGAACGATCAAAACACTAAAGTGTGTTTTGCTACCATCCAAAACCAGATGAATTCAAAATCGACTTGTTGTAACCACTAGTTTGTGGGATTGTGTGTAGTTTTTGCGCCTTAATTCTGATTGGTGCCAAATCCTTGTTCCCAATTTCGCCAATTATGCACTAGATTCTGATTACGTTATGTAGCATTTCGCATGCAGCATCCGGATATTTGCATTGAACAATGCCTTTCAAACAGCAGGACAAGGCGGGCATTGGAGGTCCACGATTTTCGAAACGTCTAGATTCCTGCAGATGTTTGCTGCTTTTCAGCGAATTGTGCGCAACACATCAATGGACTCTCTACGCTTACACTCTACTTACACACAGTCACGTGATTAAAATGAGCTATAACTTCATGGAACCGATATTCCACTGTTGCCAAGTGACCTTAATCGGCCTGTTCACGTGTCCAGTTATAACTGCTGACTTTAAACTGGCCATTCGGCGGTGCTGGTGTGACCTTGAGTTGACCCTGACGCTGACCATTGTCGGTCGTGTTGGAGTACATCAATTTTATCGAATTTGATTTGAGACAGAATCGATTTGAATTCGCTAGTCACTGTGGTCCCCTGTCGCATCACATCGAAGCAATTGGCATGTGGCTCCTTAACACGATATAATCCGCATTAAATCCACATTGCTTCATATTACCGTTTCTAATTAAGTAGTACCTCGAGTACTGTCCCGAAGTCTCCCTTGCCTCACAAATTACTGAGTTCCTTCGAGCGACACACGCATTAAGATTAATGGCACTACCCTATGAGCTTACGGTTTTAGTTATGACAAAAAAGAATTTGATGCAGGAAAAACGTTTTTTTGCACGAGAGGGAAACAATAATGTCGTGCACCTGCAAGCACTCCGCATTTCCGGTTCTCTCTCTCTCTTGCGTGTCCCAATAGCCAGACAGATGCGAACTACGGTGATGTGAGGGGGCTTGGCGCAGCCCACAATACCTCTGCAGTTCCTGCTTGGAATTGCTTTCCGTGCGTGCGTGTGGGTGCAGCTTTCCAAATTATGCACGGTTGTTCCGTCGAAACCACGAGTTTACATGAGATTGTGGGACTCACCTGATTGGAGATCTTCAGGATCCAAGTTGGCGGGATAATGAGCTTGGCGTGCTGCCCGAGGAGGCAGTTTCCGGAGAGCAGAGCGGACTTGAAGCAGTCGGGCTTGTGGTGGTAGCAGAGTCGACACCACGAGCACTGCATGTACACAGTGTCCTGAAAGAATGCATAATAAGCTGATTCGGGAAAGAAGCTTCCATCTCATTGGTGCCCACGTCAACCACAACCAACTAATTGGGACTATTCTAAAGTCTTCGAGTGTCACAGTCAAAATGGCGACTCTTTCAGTAATTCCATCTACCCCTTGTGCTACACAAAAGATTGTTGTGAATCGTATTAATCCACGCCCCTTAATTCGGTCTCTCCACCTCCGACACAGGGTTCTTCTTTTCGCAGCATGTCGCCAGCTGCGCAGATCCTCAACTCACCCCTCATTCACACGGATATTTATCTTGGATTATCCCCACGCCTAGGTCTCGATGTTAGCACATCCATGACTCACACATCCGAGGTATAGATACACACGCACAAACCCCACACACGACACAACGACACCAATGTGGTTGAGCTCTGAAGTAAACGGTTGTGTCCACGTCCTCTCCGATCTTTTTCTTCTTCGCGAGCATTAGGGAAACGTAATCGGTCAGGGTTAATTCTATGGCCTCGGCGTGGTTTAGGATCACATACTGGGGCTCATAACAAGACCATAAAAGGATGTTACATCACTGATTTTTGAAATATGTCAGAGATTCACCTTGGCTACAAGTTAAGTGAAAGTTATTCGCTGAGACTGTCTCACAATGCTTACTATCGTCAGGGATGTGACATCCATTGTGATCAACCACGTCCCAGCCTCAAACCATCATACCACCGACGCCAAATGAGTAACACCATCCATCGATTTGGGCTCTATGGTACAAAGAAGCGGGTTGTGGCTATCTAATGGTGCACAGGAAATGCAAGCTCACTTCTTACTGGCTTCTACAATTCCCGTGGACTAAAAAATATGTGCAGAATACAATTCCTTCGCAATTTCCAAACAATGGCAGCATTATCAGACTGATTCTTACGCCAAAGTAACGAGCTGTAGACATAAGTTGCAGTATGGTTTTTTTCAGTTTGTTCTAATTAAAAAACTAACCGGTACGGTGACCGTTTTCAATTGTCCTTTTCACTGACTTTCACTACATTTTGGTGGCATTCAAGATGTGTAAGGCAAGTGCTGACTCAGCTCACTGAATAATTTCCATCGAATTCGTGACTTCTCTTGATAAATTATCACTATGAATCACAGATCTCGTAGATTTGTGTAAAGTCGCACAGTGCCTTCTCGTTGTGACAACTGAGGTTGTTTCAGGGCTATCAGGTCATGCCTAAATGTGAGGGCTTAGATTAGACAGGAGGGTACGACATGGGTTGATTCGCCAATGACTGTGAGTGTTGCGATCATTTGTTTTACAGTTGTGCATCGTTTTTGTCAGTGTCAGCATGTAAACAATAAAAACCAATCATCGTTCTTAAAATATGCGCACATTTGAACTGTGAATTTGCACAAGAAACCTGAACTGACTATAATTAGCTTCGCATTGGACAATTCCCTACGAGCCACGACCTTGAGAATCAACAGAAGGAGTGAAACTTATTCATCAAGCGGTGGATTCGCACACACATTCATAACTTAGCCTACAAAGTGGACAGCGTCTGCTAGCCAATGATTGGACCAGGGTTCGCGCGAAAATTTGAACCATTAAACACGTTCCGCTGCACGAAATCGCAGTTCGTGTTTAGACTTACCTTAAATTTGAACTTGTTCTGTATCCACTAAAAAGAAAGGATGTATCTTAGTAAGAACTGCTAAGAATTAGAACGAACGGGATGTAGACCCACATCTACATGTGTCGTTTTAATGCAATGTTTCACGCTAAACTAGTGATTTCCGATAGGTTCTAAAAAAAGATTTCGGTAAGCCTAAAGAAGGTCTCGGGCTTCGTACGAAAATTTGTAAAAAAAACGAGGATGGAACGAACCTTGCCACATGCCTGACACCGATTTTCCTGCTGACGTCGAAGCACCCAATGATGTTTCACGGTTAGCTAAAATAATTACATTTATTCTGTTGGTGTTGTAAAATCGATCGTCCGTAAAGGAGAAAAATGCCCAACGAAATTTGAATGTTTTTATTTCATTGTGGGGTTCAGTTACCTAACCCTTATTTCATCCAATCAAAACACAGAACTGGCGACACAGACGTCATCTAACCACCTAATTTCACACCAATCGATAAATCGTGACTCGGCCTTAGTGAAATTGCGCTACAATTAATTGATTTTTTTTATTATTGGTGCGTTGAATCAAAACACAGAACTAGCGTCAATGACGTCATCTAACCAGCTGATTTCACACCAATCGATAAATCGTAACTCGGTCTAAGTGAAGTTGCACTATAATTTATTGATTTTTTTATTGTTGGTCCGTTGGGCGGTAATTAGCCAAGTGCCGGTTAAATGCGCACTTGGAAATGCACACGGGAGTCACTGCGGACGAACAAAGTCGAAATTCCACCTCACCTGACAACGATTCCTGTCGCGGTAGATCGAAGAGGCGACCTGGCGGAATGTGGGTTTGCACTTGACGTCCAGCTGTGGATGCAAAACACACCAATGACAATGCGCACAGCAAAAGCTCGACATGACAATCGATATTACTGCGTGGCAGGTAGGCTGGTTCTTTCAAATTTATCAGCGCGTGAGGTCGTGGGCGATTGAAGTTAGGACAAGAGCTGAACGCCCTCAGGGACAATGATTTGTTAAAATTGACGTTGCTGCTTTTTTTGCGATGGGTAAAATGTCCATAGCTGGCACAGACAACCTCTTACCCGGGGAATGCAGGCAGTATGGCAGATAATTTTGCAGGCGGAGCACTTCTTTCTAGGACCAAACTTCTAAAACAGAAAAATTAGGAAAAAATGAGCAAATAGTTTGTGAAAACCCTTCACTGGAAATCGGTTTATCAGTGATGCGACAGGGAACTACAGTGACTAGCGAATTCAAATCGATTCTGTCTCAAATCAAATTCACCAAAATTGATGAGCTCAAACACGACCGACAATGGTCAGCGTCAGGGTCAACTCAAGGTCACACCAGCACCGCCGAATGGCCAGTTTAAAGTCAGCAG
>UXSR01000898.1:0-14911 GCA_900604375.1 Mesocestoides corti
TATTTTGTCGCACTAACCTCGGTCTCGTACCATCTGCAAAAGCCAAACAGTGCACTTGTTAACGAATCTAATGCCACATTTCTGATGCACAATACAAAGGTATGGGGATAATCGCGCAATGACGATTGCTAAGATCTCGCTAATATCTAACCATCTCATGTGGTGTGCAAATTGTAATGTATACTACATGATTATGTTAGGCATTTTATTTCGTTTTGTACACGAAGTTACAACAGTTTATGTCACAAGACTAATTCGAAATGACAGCTTCAGTGACATACACTAGCGAAAGCAGCAAAGTTCTGCAATTACAATGTTGAAATAATATTTAAAATTTGTTGGATATATTACTTGATTTATTAATGTTGATAACTAATGTAATTGGCTTTGAAATATTTCTCAAGGAAGCAAAATCCCATAAATCGGACATAAGTCGTGGGTCAAGGAATCAATATTCACTCACTAATTTCACCTTAGTCAAAATGCAGAATTGCAGTGACGTTGTAATAAACGTTTTCTACAGTTCCAAAACGTGACAAAATACCTGGCTAGCGCAATTGAATACTGAGGCATATCAGTGGATGCCTGTTAATCTATCCTAATCTAAGACGATTGATGTCAAACTGTATTTCTTTACAATGCCATTGAGTATGACACATGCTTTTAACTTTTCTGTAACCAAGTATTCTGTTAGCAAATGTGGATAACTCTAGACGCAAAAGTTTATTCGAATAATCGTCGCATTACGAACGTGTTCATGTTATCCACATAAATATCTATTTGCTAACTTAAAAGATTCATATCCCGAAAGGGTTCTACATTTGAATTTGCCAAATTCTGGTAAAACTCGCTATGCTACTTTTCTTTATACCATCAGGCATTTCAATTCGTGACCTTAACTGCGTCTTATGTTGACTAAGGAGCTTTTGGCATTCGTATCAAAATCAGCTGGGTCCTCTGAATAGCGGTCCATGGAACACGAAGGCGTCCAATTTCCGGTCTCATACTCAGCCTGGTCGGCTGCAATTATTATTTTATAGAAAGTTAATGTCGCATTATTTTACTTTTTTTCTTAAACAGCATAAAATACGTAATCGAAACTGACAAATTGTCTACTTCTAAAAAAGCATGTTCAGTGTGCGAAGGTTATGGTTAGATTAAACACGATTTTAGGTATTGAGAACAAATGATCATGTACAAGGGCTAGATGACTACTATTTCGATACCAGTCCAGGCATCTGACTATTCAAAACATTGTTGGCCTCGATGATATCTGTGAGAAGTACAACAAATGTCATATATTCACACTTACTTGAGTCACTTAAATTATAATTTTCCTTGGCATGTTTGACCACCATGAGAGTTTGATGTGGTAATGCACAAGACTCAGTAAAGCAAGATATGCTTAAAGATGTGACGTATCAGCATTAACTAAAGGGCTTTCGGAGGTGATCCATTCGTGACTTACTTGCTCACCGAGGCCCTAATAAACTTCACATCAGACACTCATCATAGTGAATGACCAACCAGTCATCAAATTCAATCAGCTCGTTCCAACATTGCTACTTGCTTTTACCAGGTGCGGCTTGCCTCCCGAACAGATGTTCATAAGTAAATTGTATGCTATTATAATTTGACGGCTAGTTTGTCAAATTTTGCTTGCAAGTCTGCATGCAACAAGTGTTTCCATGAACGATTATTATTTGCAGTCAGCGGGTCTGCATTAGGTGGAAGTTGTATTAAAACTTTCCTGATTCAAAGGCCACTCGAGTCACAAGCTAAGTCCTGTAGTATTTAGGCCTGGCCACAAGCATTCCTTACAATTATTTACAAATGACGTCTACATCTGCAGTGAGCCCCAGCATTAGTCTAGTATCACCCCTGGGCTACTGGATTGTATCTGGTCCGATTACGCTGCTTTGCCACCCACGGTGATAAACAAAAATTACGCAGCTGGTTACCTCAGAACTCAACCAAGTTAATGTCTTTGTTTTAACTCCATGGATATGTTCTTTGTAGCTCAGAAGTGTGAACCAACGTGAGTCACAGATGTGCTGACATAGAGACGCAGGTCAAATTTATCACTCATGGCGTTAATCCGGGATAGATTTTCGCGCAAATGAGGCATGATTAATGCACCTGGAAAGAGGAAGTGGAGCCACTGGATCGACATGTATGAATCAAAGCGATTCACGATAATTTCACTGAGACATTTTCCTTATATCGCAATGGTTTGGCATCAAGAAATTCAGCAATTGTGATAAATAAGTCGTTGTACAAAGCTGAGTAAAATGCTTTGCAAAAGGCTCTTGTTTGAGTTACAGCAAATGTTATTCAATGTCTAATGGCATGCACTGGAAGTGATGACTTCAAAACGAGATTTCTAAAGCATTCACTGGTGGCATGAGGCGGAACAGGTAATGTATTGCGCTAAAATAGTGAAAAACCAGGGCACTACGGTGATATCCTCCGGACAAGTCCTAGCCTCATTTATCGCCTCATCGACGATTTCATGGATTAAATCTCGATTTAAATCAGTACAAACAGTTGATTTGACGCGGATCGGCAGGTCTAAAAAAGAAGTTAATTTTAAAGGTTTGTTAGAAGACCTATGAAGTGAAGCACAAGCCTCTGATGGCAGACATCATATTGTGCACCGAATCAGCTAGACACTTTACACTTGAACAGAATATCTAACAAAGGGATGCGTGATGTTCTACCACGACCACAAATTGCAAACATATTGATTTTGGTGCACATTTATTTCACCAGCAGCGAGAGTTTATATATTTGAATTCTTAAGAGTAGCTTGGTCATATTGAGTGATCTTTGCTTTTCAAATGTTAGAATGAATATTACTACATGTATCAAACTATCGTTTTCAGTGAATAGGCATAAACTAGAGCTGCGGTAAAACCTGACACAATCGTTATGCTGAAGACATAGGACTTACATTGTACGATTTGCCCTAAAAGTGCTAGTGATGTGTGGCATAACTGTCCCCAGAATGCTTGCATTCCTGCACAACCGTGATGTGTAGTCCCTGGTTAAATGTGAAGGGGAATGCCCTGATGAATGTTGCTGTTGAATTGTTTGCTCATTCAACTCCTTCCGCTCCACCATTGACACCACCTCCGGTTCTTGCATCTTCTCCTGAGGCGCCACGTTTACACCAGTAGATGTGTTTAACGTTGAAGTCAGCTGCATTTGCTCCTCCAGTGGATTCGGTAAATCCTCTACGGAAATACGCTTAAAAACCATCCTCAGCTGACGTTGATGGAAACACCAAAGTGCTATTGACACTCACGAAAAAGCCACCTACATAACACGAATCGGCATGCATGCGACACGATTTAACTTTAAATTTCTACACGCTCTGACAATCGCCTCAGTTGCAAAGAACTAACATCAGTGGAAATCTTAATTCGTTTTCATTCATAATGTGGTGGAAATGCTAGTAAGTCATGGCGAGGATTGAAAAATGCATTCAGCTAGAATCCAAATGTTCTTGATTAGGTCGTCCAAATATCCCGAGATTTTAAAATGTAGTGGTTAAATGTGTTTAATTTACTAAATATGTATATTACCTGTCTGACGTAGATTTCGGCTGCTTCCGGCCATGTAAGATGTTAATGGCATAGGTCTGTAATTGAACTTCCAATACACACAATCTGAACTCTTAATAGCAATTGATCATTATCATATTTCGAATGCATTTTTAGTTGATGTGATCATAATTATTAACCGCAATTAGACGCGCTTAATTATTGAACCACAGATGATCACGATTAGAATCCGACATAACAAAATTGGCTTCTAGAAATCAAGTTAGATGGAGCCACTGAAAATAAGCAAAAGTGCCAAACAATGTAAAAACCAGATCAAAAAATCAGTACTGGAGACATTTTCGTGTTAAAGCTCAAAAGCATAAAGTACAGGAAAAGATACAGTTTAGCCAGACACATGAGATGAAATAAGTATGCAAATCGCTTACCATTAGACATGGTATCCCAGTCATCCAAATCGATGGAGCTCTCTGGATCCGAACACATTCCAGAGGGTGCTTGTTGCATCCGCTATTCACGAATGCCTCCTCTGGTGAAATGCGTGAGCTTATATATGTGCGTCCTGGTAGGACGGGTGAAGGTGGCACCTTTAGGCGTCCAACGGAGAATGATTGGATCTATTAATCAACCTCATCTTTCATTGGTTGTTGCTGCCTGACATTCTTGCACTCACGCCTAAAAAGCATGACTTGACGAAGGATGGATTAACGGGTATAAAGCAAGCGTAACTGCAGTCGCCCGTCATGTCTCTGTGCTCAGTAAACGGGACTGGTGATAGTTAACCGAAACTGGTGAAAATTGGGAAGAGGGAAATTGCCACAACCGGATTCTGGAGGTATCATTTTTAAACCATCCCAAAATTAACACACGAAAGAATATGCGATCAGGTTAATTATGTGTCCAGTCGTTGATGTCCAGATGTGTGTAATTTTATTAAATGGAAATGACATTTGCAAGGACGTGGGTTAGACGGAGTCATAAGTTACTAATAGACACTAGATGTAATTTGGCTGTATCCACTACCTTTCAAAAATACAATTTTGTAGGCATACGAAAGACACCAGTGAAAATTAAGGCCCGACTCTTCAATAAAAATCTGACTTTGTCGGCAATAGCGAGTTTTTACTCTCATAATGTTTCAGCTAATACTGATGGTGCTTGTGCAAATGCAAAATGTAATGTTAGGAAAAAAATCAGCTTTACCCACTGATTCACTTTTAGCAATTTTGTTCCTTTTTGCTGGGTGAGTGCCGTGTTATGCGAAAATATCTATAAATGGATGTGCATGCACAGGTCACCCAACAAAAGGCAACTGAATGGCCACATGGTGCTCTCGACAGGAAAGGCAAGACAGACATCAATGTGTCAGTCACTTGTGAGCATGGTGAAGAATCAAGCACCGATTACCTGTTTTGGCGTTGTTTTTGTCCGCCTCATTTTTTTGAGGTCAGAGAGTTGTACCTCAATGCGAACATCTTCTAACACACTTTAAGGAAAAATAGCTGATTTCAATTGTGCTGTCGGCCCCAGTATGTGGTCCTGAACCACGCCGGGGCCACTGAATTAACCGTTGCCCGATTACGACTGCCTGGTGCCCACAATGAAGAAGAAAACCGGAGCGGACGGACACAACCGTTTACTTCAGAGCTCAACCAGAATCGGTGTCGTTGTGTCGGGTTTGCGCGTGTGTTTTTATACCTCGGATGCGTGAGTCATAGATGCGCTAACATCGAGATCTAGGTGTGAGGTTAATCCAAGATACATATGCATGTGAATGAAGAGGGAGTTGAGGATTTGCTCGGTTATTGCCATGATGCGAGAAGGGGGGCCTTGTATCGGAAGGCGAAGCGATCGGATTAAAGTGATTAAACACGATTCACAACAATTGCATTTCTGTTCTAGTTATCCACAATTATGGGATTTCAAAGAGATTGCAGAGGAATATTTCTTGAATAGTCATTGTTAACTAACCGTTAGGACTAATCAACAAGTTTACTGGCAGCCACCCTCTAGCTACGCAAACTCTTCCAATCACCGTTTGGTGTGTGAACGTTGTGATTAGATTCGACACGATTATAAGGATAAATTCGACGGTTAGTGCTTGTGCACTTTTTATCTTTTTTTTGTTATCGTCACAGGTTCTTGACACACCAACACAATGCTGGTAATAGCATGTTCTCAATTACATGTGCCCTTATTTTTAACCATTAATGAGGTACCATATAGTTAAAATAGAGCGCATTAGGAGTGTGAACACGAAAGAGCTCGGCTTGTTTTACCACGGTGAAGTTCACGTATAGCTTCCTAGAGACAACCTAAAGCGGTTTGAGAACGAGTTCTTAGTTGATGTGCCAGTGGCTAATGATTCCATAATGCTAACATAATTTAAGCATCTAAACTTCGTCATCATGCCAGACTGGCAGTGCTCCAACGCCAATCAGTCACTTTAAAAGTTCTGTCCAATTCGTTTTAATGAGTTATTTCACCACTTTTAAAGAATAATACGCAATGTATCCCCATGTTATTCCTATCTCCATTGCTCTAGTGCTCTCTTTTTCTCTGATCCAATTAACTAAATTTTTACAATAAGCATTCGGTTACACACCTTGTTTCACGAAAATGCTCTTAGAAAATCATGAAAACACTTCGAACTTGATGAGTCGGTTTTCAAAGCGTCAGGGCCTGCTTGCTTATTAGTAGAGTTGTCAATAAATTTAAAATTGGTGTACTGGGGACTGACGGTCATTTCCTAAATTCAACTGAGACACCATTAAATCCATAGTCGTTGATTTACATAGATGTCAACTTTGTCCGCATTACTTTGTCATGATCCCTAGTGTTGCTAGCAAAATAATGCTGTTTTATGAACACACCATAGGCAGTTCATTACACGGCAATTTGTCAGATATTAGCCATTTCCTTCTCACTAGCCTTCAACATAGTTTGCAGAACATAAAAATCTGAGAACAGACTCACGACAGGCGGAAGCAGTTGCGATCGTTTTATTTGCGTCAAATCAGGTCAGGTCACGTAGCACGTGTTCACGCGTGATTAAGCTACCTTGACTCATGGCTAGCACCAGCAACCAATGGGACTGGAGGATGGGTCACTGGTTCAATCGGCCTCCATTGTTAAACCTATGCGCACCTACATAATAACGCGCTCGTTTTATCGGATGACAGATTCGTGACTTGAACGAAGCATTGGCGATGGAACATAGAACTTCGGAAACCCCATCTAGCGTGGACAGCCTTACCGACGTGGAAAGCTCGGGAGTCCTTGAAGGCTCAATTGGTGAGTATGCGTTCGTATTTTGTTCACCGTATCATCCAACCTGGCGCATTCCTAATGTCTCTGTTTCCTCTGATTTCTACTGACCAAGTTTATAGGATGCAAGATCATGACGTAACGGACTCAAACATACCTACTCCATGGGCGTTAACTACTGTCAAATAATTCTACTTGAAATACTGTTTCAAATAGATTATCATGACAGAACAAATGGGCTTGAGGCTTGCAAACAGTTAGACGTTAATTTAAATATCTTTTTCGCAGCAAATTTATTTTTCCTACAAAGTCAGCTACAATATCTTCATACATTCTTGAGGATCAAACAAATCTGTCACCGTGAATGAGTTGCTAGTAGAATTAGATGCTTCTTTTGCAACAAACCAAGATTTACCATTTTGTTCGCATAATATGATGGTTTTACTTTCGAATCCTAACGATTTAGGCTTAGTTCCATTCACAATGTCCTTACTGACTAAGATAATTCAAGTAGCACTTTTAATTTTTCTCCAGAAATGGTTGTTTTTGTCACTCCGTATGCACTAAAACGCACACTTTGTTGTATTAATGAAGTGATGCCAATCTTAACTAAACAGCCTATTCCATGTTCAACACTTGAGGTGGAACAATTCTGACCACCGTGTTGTCAAAAATGTCCATAATTTTAAACATCAAATCCGTTACATCGAATTATTACCACCCCGTACACCTAGGGATTTACTCTATTGACGTGTGGTTAGTCTCGAATGCAGGAGGAAGGCTGTTTAACACGTTGTGTTTTGCGTAATTAGGGACTAGTCTCGTGGCAAGTCGGGCAGTAATTTAAGCATTAATTTGACTAGAATCCATCAATTGTCATCATGTGTTTCTAGCTTCTTGATCATATGATAGCCACTAATGAATCACATTCACGACAACATCCGTTATTTAGAGCCGCAGTCCACATCCGTGGAATCTGTTACTCCACCAACACCTCCAGAGCAGCCACCTTCATTGCCGCATGGCGTTTTCCAATTTCCTCGAATTCATACTTTTACAACCTCCCGACGTCGTGGTTGAGAAACAAAAAAACTTCAGGCCTTTTTGAGCACGGTGTATAGTCAATGAGGTCAGTTCTAAATAAAGGGTAGCATTTTCCTTATGTTCAATCTTAACAATCCTATAATTACTGAAGTTGTCACTAAGTGGCACTAAAAGGCAAACCTACAAATCCAACGTGTTAAAATGAAACTGCCGAAGAATATCCGATTATGCAAGAAAATTATTCCTTTATAAAATTTAGTTAACGTTAAATTAAAAACACAAAGGTCAAATTATTTTGCTTTCACTCAAACACAAATACTATTTACAGGGTAGTGCAGTGTTTTATTTGCGTCAAATCAACAAGGAGGACATTAATAGTCATTATTATTCTGTACATTTCTGTTACTTTAAAACGTTGTCAGAGATTAAAAGTGAACACTGAGATCTAAATAATAAAGAATGAGGAAGGGCCAAATAGTAGTGATAAGCTGTCAAATGTCAAGTACTCAATAGAAAATAGTTTTTTTGCATTAGGATTATATACCTGAGCGGAATCGGACTGAGACAGTGGACGTTTTCAAATCGACGGTGACTATAGTGCTAAAAGATGAGTCTTGATAGGCTAGTTTAACTTGACTGATCTGGCAACCGGTGCTTCCATGCTAGGTAACTTGACAGATTTGTGCAAAATATCAGTTAGAAGTGCGTAGTAAAGATAGTCTTGTCGTATCAACATTTGCTCTTTGCCCCAAAATGGCATAAAGTACTCTAAAGTATTTTAACGAATATAAGTATAAATCAAGGCTGATTATCAAAATTCTGTAGTAGAAATTCCCGACACATTTTGGGTTCAAAGAGAGGTGTGTTTCCGCAAATAAACACAGGTGTCGTTTTTATCACATGGCCGCAAGCCAATTAATGCAAGATATTTACAAATGCTTGATCTAGTGCTGACTCTACCTGGCCATCAGTTATCACTTAATGTGCTTTGCAGGAATCGTGAAATTCAATTTATCCAAAGTCACTTTTTGTAGCTGGAGGCATTATCACATTAAAAATAGTTTCCTGCATTGGCTGATTGTACACATGAGTCGACTGGAACTGTGTGGAACCACAATCTAACTTCATCCACAAGTGCATCAGCTTATGCTAAGGTGACACCTAAGGGGGAGATTAAAGAATCTGTATCGGGCACCACAATTTATTGGAATGCAAGAACACAATAATAGTTCCTGTCAGCCTGGTTCTTCTACATCTTGTCATTTCGGCATGGGTGCAGGTATATTTTGGTCTGTTTTTCCTAGTGCCCTAATCAAAACTTCGTAAGGCACATCGCGTCTGGTTTCACCAAGGTTCTTGTAGATCCTTTTACTTGAAAGAGGTAACTTAGCTCACACGCGCAAATTTATTTTGACATCCATGTTTTCTTTTTTGCCATATTGTTTTGTGATGGAAAAATACTTATAAATGTGAATA
Source organism: Mesocestoides corti (assembly GCA_900604375.1). NCBI lineage: Eukaryota > Metazoa > Platyhelminthes > Cestoda > Cyclophyllidea > Mesocestoididae > Mesocestoides > Mesocestoides corti. Next base: position 9,354 of record UXSR01000898.1, read on the forward strand.
TGCTTTCATACAAAGTGGAAATTTACTTGTGGAAACTCTTCAAAAGCGGTTGTATTTGCCCATAGCTAAAGATAAATGCATAACAAACCTTAATCTGGTGTTCATATTAGGCCGTGTGGCAGCCGTTTAAGTCACTAGGTGCGCACTTAAACGTGCATTTCGTTGTCTTAATCTAGTGAAATATGGCATTATGTTTCAGCATTTTGAATTCTATCCGAATTCGGCGAATATTATTGTTCTCAAAAGGTGTCGTGGCCATAAATCTGTACAATGCTTGTGTATGCTTTAACCTTTTGATACTTCCATCCCTTTATACAAGAGTCAGTTTTCTCAAGACCTATTCCGATGATTATTGGCCTTTAGAATAGTCTGGAGCTGACAATTGCAGGGCAAATGCAACGTGTTAACTTTGATCTTAGTCTTCATAGCGTTTTTAACATGTATCCTGGTATCAGGGCCTGTCTGAAAAGCTTCGTTGCTCTAAGCCTCATGCATAGAAATCGTAATAAACGTGACTGCAACACTGTAGAAAGCTAGGTTAGAAAATTGCTAGCAAACACAGCAGCATTGATAAGATAAAAGCACAAGCAATCAGGTCGTACGGTTCAGTGTGAGTATGACCTTCATCAAAGGCGCCTAAACAGAAGCTTATTGTGCTTGAACCGCTTCCGACAGTGGACATTTCTTCGTTGCTCAAAATGAGGCGACTGCGTCCTGCGACACTGTCGGGAAAATTGCCTACATTTGAGAAAAGCACACAAAATTTCGTTTAAGTCACATGTAATACATTGACAACACGAATTCATGCAGCCTTTTCCTTAAAAAGGCCGATTCAATTATTTGCATCTTCATAAATAGACTGACCACACTTACACTAGCAGTTTTAAGGCGACACTTAAGCACAAGCTTTCCTATTTCTCTAAGCATTGCTGCAACTATAACTAATTTGTTTGAGTTCTGACTAAAGAATTTACGTCCTAGGCAAAAAGGACTCAAAACCTTGCATTTGCAAATTGTTTAAAATCCATCATATTCACGCGATTGCTTGATAGACGTCGAAAGTGCATACTGAATCAAGACACTAGCTTACCTATTTGGTTTTCTTTAGCTCAATATGCAATACTGTATATTAGAAGGTAATTTTAGCAATTCTGAACTGATCTTCGTATACCGTTGTTAGGTATACCTAAGTACGCTAACCAGAGGTGTCAAAGTGTCATGTGTTATACCAATTTCAAAACCTGTAGTATATTAACGGTTTAATGTAATATACAAACACTACTACGCACAATTATATTTTTCCACTTCATTAACATAAACAGATATTGTTTTAAACAACTGACATACCTTGGACAGAAATACTGCCATCGCCAATTCCTTGACTGCTAGAAAAAAACGATCGCATTGGCAATTAAAAAATCAGGAGGGAAATCAAATGGTTTTATGAGATTATAAAATCAAGCCTGCTCAATAGTTCCTCATTTTATTCCGTTAGATCAATGTTCCATGCATGATCAGTTATTTTAAGATGTCAACCAAAAGCATATTGTCTAACCAAATCTCGTCAGTCTCCGTGATTTTTCCTCTCCATAACAACTGTTTGCTATGTAAACTAACAAATGCTCTTTATTTCCGATCCTCGGATTTACAGTCGTGTCATCACTGTACTCAACTACTATGGCTATAATCAAGCATTAACACATGGTAAATACCCGAGTAATATTAATAAACGTGCTACATGACAGTCAGAAGGCAGTCAATTTCATTCTTTAAGAATCACATGCATGAGAGAATGGCAAGTGACAGCAGACATACTTACTCGAACACAATTGCGCGCCTAAGTTTAGAACAACGGACTGTGGACTTACAGCCAAGTGTGATCACGGGCACCACCAACACGTCTGCCATCAATTTGTTCAGTGCTGTCATCACTTCTGATGGAAGGCAAGCGTTCAGGGAAACGAATGTGAGGTATATGCTCTGCTGCACTGTCAGAACAAGTGACTGCATTTAAGAAAAATGGATTTGCATTCTGCTGCACAAAATTTATATATTTAGTTTTTTGCGGAATGCCACAGGTTTGAAAGAGAAATCAAAAAGGACAGTTTTTAACAAAAGTAAATTACCAGCCATTTATCTCCCATTTAATCTGGCTGATTTAACTTAACAGTGTCGTTATAAACGTTTGATTAATTTAGAGAGAACTACCATCCTCTCCAATTCCTTGACTGCTAAAAGAAAATAATCGCTTTGACAAATAAAACATCTTTTTTTGAAATCATGTGGTTGAATAAGATTATAACACCAATCCTTCTAAATAGTCCCTCTTTTTATTACGTCAGATTCATGTTCCATGCCCAAAGTTATTCTGATATGTCAACCAAAAGTTAAATTAAGTGTAACCAGACCTCGTTGGTTCCACGCCTAATACCTAACGTCACTCATCCTTAGTCATAATTATTATCAGCATTATTTACGATAAGGTTTTAGTTAAAAATACGTATCTTTGGTAATCAGAACCAGATTGCAAACACTACACGTCAAAATTGTACTTACAATGTGTTCAACTTTGTAATGTGAAGGAAAATGCTCAACACCATTCTGTTTCAAATGCCTTAAATTATGCAGCATAAATACAATGCGGTAGTTATGCCTAAAACACCGCAAACGGACACTATGTCTTGTAATTAAATGAAACGTAACTGAGCTGCGTCACTATTTAAGACCACAATATTTACACGACATTGGGAGATCATGCTTTATTAAAGGAGTTAAATTAGCCACCTGAGGACCTTAAATGTGCTCACATTTCAGATCGGGTTAGCCAAAAGGCAGTGCCTACCTTGTAAATATATAGACGGAACGGACACTGGTACCCTTACATTTCTTCAAAAAAATGGTATGCGGCTAATCGCCTGCCCAGGAGGGATCAACGAAATTTAGAAATAGTTCGACAAGTGAAGCCAGTTGCCTCGATTCATATTAAATGTACGTAACTGGAACTAGAGAGCCACTCGAATTTACCTTTCCTGCCAACACTTCCTGACAGCAGAAATTAATCATCAAGCTGTGTAGAAATACGGAAATGGCTGATTTAATTCACGTTCTCCGACATTTTACACCTCAATGTATTTATATCTAAAACTTAGATTCTTAATCAATTTGATATTTGTACTTAATGTATTTACAATATACTTCGAGTCGCGTTGAGAATAACATCAAGTTCCACATTTTGGTTAGATAAAAAGACTGCGCGATTACCCTGTGCTGTTGAGTAACCGTCTTACGTTTCCTTCGTCATGACGTGTAAATGTAACAACCATGATTAATCACCATTAGGCACCTTAAACATAAGGGCTACATAATAAAACTTAAAAATTATTTACAGACACAGACAGCAATGACCTGCGGAAAGGAGCATTTCGATCTAATTAGAAACAAGGTATTATCGAAATAGTATGCGGGAATATGTTGTTGAAAGTCTATGCCACCATTTCAAATCAATAGCCAAAATAATTTGCATAATTTCGATTTCAAATTTCCATCTTCTATTTACCGTCTCCTTGTCCCAGACCAATATCTTTGGTTCAATGCATGAACCCCGTTTCTATACATTCATCGAATTTACTTGTGCATTTAAACACACATGCATTTTGACACATCTAGTCAGTCTACGACCTAATTCGTGAGATATGATGAACCCCACTGCTTTACACTGCTACAGACATAACTGCGGTGCTGACACGTCATATGTCGAAGAATCGCGGCACCAAAAACACAAAGTGAGTTGTGTAGGACCAAGATGTTCTCATAAACATTCGCTACAACTATTTCGTAATTCGTCACATCATAAACATTGTTCGTGTAACTGAATGGTCTGTGACAATTTGCAGAGTAAGAATGAAAACGCATTAGCTTACATGCAGACATGCAGAAGTTAAAAGCAAGATCAAAAGTATTGCGAAGTTGTCCCAATATTAACAACACAGGTACAACACCAATCGCGACATTCATGTCGATTGCTATGTCAGCTTGATTGAGGCAACTCAGAATTTAGTTAATGCATTAGTAGTAAGTGGGGTTACAGCAGATATTGTGGAACCTCAAACACCACCTGTTGATGCCATCATCAAACGCCCATGCATCTAACATAAGACAAATATACAAGTTTTTAAATAAAGATGAGTGTAGGTGATGTTTGTTTTAATAGTGCTTGTGTAGACGTGTTTGTGAAGGCAGCAATGGTGGCAGTGACTATCAGGCGCATTGTAATCGGCTACTTCATTAGATGCAATTCGCAATCGCGTTGTGCGTATGTTTCAAACCAACAGACGTCTTATGTGTCGTAATCTCTAGTCAAATGCTGACATTGTTTGATTGACTGACATTGTAAGCGGCTAAAGCCACCTTCGAACATACACGGGCTATTATTGCTGTCTTTTAAAATAAGGTCGGATCTAACCAGGTAGATTCCAAAGTGACCAAGTTAGATGCACATACATCTGCCGCAAGAGTCAAGAATTTTCAATGATTTAAGTGCGATGAATCTGTTTTTCAATTTTTTCCTGATCTCAACTAAGATTTATCAGTCTCAAGCTCGAAATAAAATGTACATATGCCTTCATGATCACACTAATAGACTAGCCACATTGCGTCCAACGAATCAACTAATTTTGAAAACACAGTTGCATAATTTGGAAGGAAAATTACGTGAACGGTGTTAAAGGCCTATGTTAAATAGAATTCAGTGAGTGAAATATTGAAATATAATCAGCAAATACGTATTCATTTTTAACTATTGGTTTCTGTTTAATATGTAATTGGACTGAGTTGATTACAATTCATTTCATTTCTCATGATCTTAGCGTGTTAACCTGCTATGGCTCATTACTTATTGCTTTCGAGGTCTTTACATTGCAAAGGTAGGTAACTAATTTCTAAGAAATGCAGCAATTTACATTGCAGTCTGTTTTAAATTACCGCTTTATTCATGCGGATTTGCTATATGTACTTCTCTGCGGTCAAATTTGCAGGATACAGAAGATGCTTGGCATTTTATGGCAAGGCAAAACGATGTACCACCTGGCTACCCTTCACCCCAAGAAACATTAACTCACCGTCCGAGTCTATCCCTGTGATTTCAACACGTTCTGACGACACACAAGACCGGCAACCTCGTGACCACGCCAATGTGTTCCCTTCCGATAGTCCAAATTGCGCTGCTACCAATGTCACCAGTGCTCACACAAGTGTGCCGCAAAATACAGGTTTGCGTTATTTTGTTTGATTTAATAACAACTGCTATTCTATACACATGTATTGGACCATACTTTAAGCCATGACTTCATTCGCCACACCAAAGTAAACGCAACCTGCACATTCATCTCTTTGAGCGATTTCAGTTTAAAAAGTCCAGCAAGATTGCATCGAGCAGGCCTATCGTGACACGTTATAATTCTGCTTGTACGTAAAGAATTTCTGCAACTGTGTATTTTGACAAATTCCCACTTTCCTTCTTCAATAATACCATTTTAATTTACTACCACAACCTTTGTCTG
>UXSR01000899.1:0-14906 GCA_900604375.1 Mesocestoides corti
CGAGAGTGTGTAAGAGCTTTCTAGGACAGTCTGAAGTGCTTCTAGAAAAGCCTGGGCTGAGGTTGCCACAGCACTCCCTCCGCCGCACAACCATCCGCATTTGTGCTCAACCAGGCATGAAAGGCGTTGTTTGAAAGCGAGTGGGTGCAAGTTGTGTGGCGCGTGTGCACAAAGGAGAAGAGGCGAGTTCGTGGTGTGACAAAAAGGCTGCTTTGCGTGTGCTAGAATCGATGGGCAAAACACCACCATGTGGGCCTTGGTTTCGCCGATTTGCATACTCTAAGAGACGTGTCTCAGGCACCGTTAAAAGTGTTTTGTGCGTCCTTCGAATGTTGAATTCACTGATCTGTTGAATGGATTTTACAAAACTCAGCTTGATGTCACCGTGAGAACCTAAAAGGACGCAAGCGTTACGAGGACTGAAAAGAATTCGAAGGAGAGTGAGATGACAGACACGGAGTCGCATGCAGGACAGAGGGGTAATGTGCAAACACTTGACAATGTGGAATTTAAGAATGTAATTTCGAGGGGACTGCGATCAAATTAATAGATTAAATGGACCAGTTGGAAGTGAATTAGTTTAAACAGAAACATACGCGAGGATACCGAACCATGCAAAGGTCTAATGACAGCTAAGACTCGGTGGCATCAAGCGCCATAGAAGGCACTCACTGAGACCATTGGCGCGGTCGATTGCTTGAGGGCCTGATACTCCTCGTCCACCTGGAGGTGGTGCGAGCTGAGGGACTGCAACCGAGCCTCGGACGCTGCGTACAGCCGCTCGAGTTCCTCACTGCAACAGACACAAGCAGGTGCATCATGCGGCGCAGCGACTGTGGAAGCCACGCAAGCAGATTTCAAGCGCACTACACGACCCACAATGAGACTCCTTTTTTTCCAGTAGGGTTGTTGTTTATTTTAAATGTCCCGGCCTCATGAGCGCAAATGCTAGTTGATTTGATAGAACGGCTTTAAGGCTTGGCTAACAATTGCTACAGCGTACCGTGCTCAACTCATTTCTTGGCAAATGCTGTGACTTAGGCGAAAGCAACCCGAAAGCACTTACCTTAGTGTAAGTAATGAAAGTACAGCGTCAACTCGTCAAGTTCATGAACTTTAACATAATCTAACAATGCGAGTGAAACTAAAGTGCTGTTTTACACAGGCAAAGCACAACGGCCTCACGTACTTTCACAAGGACATGTGACCGCACTTTGTCAAGCGCTGAAGGGAAACTCGTGGATGGAGGCAATGCTTCGAATATACGAGGACATGTTTGAGGAAGGCAAGCACTGCTCTAAACCTGAAAGCTGTCGACTAATTCCATCTTCACTATCGATTACAGAATTAGGTCATAGGCAGTAACGAATTTCAATGTAATTTGAAATAACTATCCATCAGTTAATGAAGAAAAGTGCTTTGAAATAAGCTGTGCGATATCGATACAACAGTGGTTTCATTCCAAAAACTCACTTTTGCTTCCTCAGTTGTGAGACGCGTTCGAGAAGTTCCTCATCTGAGAGGCCCAGTGCCTCATGCGCGCTGACAGCAGCCTTCAGCTCGTTCAGCTTTCTATCCCGTTCGGACACAGCGCCGCTTAGTTCTTTCTCCAGTCGGGCTATCTTAGCCATGCAGGCTTCCACCTCAGTGCCTTTTAGGGATAAGGCGTCCCTTAGCTGGAAAAGATGGCTAAGATGATTTCGCAAGAAAAAAAACTCCGAATCCGTTCACAGTCTAGATCTATTAAAATTCATCGATAAACACACTACCTGCCAACAGCTGTCAAATTTCACAAGAATTTTGGAGTTGAGAGTCCAAGGCAACAGAGTGGCCATGTGTTAGGGCTATGAAAGTCACAATCCAGCGTGTTTTAAGCATTTTTTCGGTTGATTTAACTGTCGTTTCTCTATTAAATAACACAGCAGCGACATAAGAAGGGGTAAGATATAAACACAGCTAACATCTACATGCGAATTAACGACAGACTCCTGGCTCCACCGACTACTTCCTGACCTGAGCCTCACTTGACCACAAGATAATGATCCTCTTGACAGTTCTCGACTGTTGTGCGTTTTATGACCTCAAGGCTTCTTCGAGTGTACATTCCGATGTGGTACTTACGGGTCACGCTTTTTTAGTGACATTAAGTACGTGCTTCTGTCTGGCTTGTGCATACCCGCCGACAGTTCCATTAGAAGAATCTGCATTAAGCTGCAAATATGGACACCGGATTTAAGGCAGACAGTAGTTTATTGAGCACCGTGGTTTCAGATGAAGAGTACGAGTTAACGATAAAGGAGGTAACTCTAAATGCCACCAGTTAACGCCTTAAGGCTGCAAGCCCTATGGGTTGACCATTTTTAATGAAGACTGCAATATGCTTATGTAAATTAGGTAAACACACTAACCGAAGCAGCTTCCTTTTGGCGTTCTGAGAGGGTCGTGGAAAGTTGGCATCGCTCGGCTTCGAGAACCTCCAGACGTTTGCGTAGCTCTTCAGTGACGAGCGTCTGCGCTGGAGATTCTTCCTGTTTTTCTTTGAGGTGCAAATGGGCCTCTGTGAGGGCAGACATCTGCGCAAGTGACACAGACTGCACGTGGGAGAGTGAAGGTGATAGGGTGTGTGAGGAGGCAACAAGAGCGTTCGGGCGCGCAGCACCAAAGATGGCAAGATTGGAGCGGGCAAGCGGAGGATGAGAAAGGAAGCACATATTACCCCGACGCCATTCAACAAATGCCAAGCTTTGGCAATATCAACAAATGATTCAATTTAAGCACATCTACCGCCAGTACTGATTATGGATATGAGAAAATGAGCGGGAGGGATGTTGCGGTTGTGAATGAAGAGTTGACTAGCATACGAAAAGCGGAGGCTGGAGAAACAGAGTACAGAGTGGGCATTGTTGATGAGAAGGTTGCTAAATTTGCGTGATTTTCAACGTCTAACGTAATGCTTGGGGGAGATATTATGATGCTTGATTTGAGTTGGCCGAATGACCGCTTTGACATTCGATTTACTATTCACTTTGTGAAAAAAAGCAACACTTCATTTAAAGTGAAGTCATTCTTTAGCATTGAATGGATTTCGGGCTTTTGCAAGAACTTATTTAATGGTGAATATCATTTTTCCCCTAAGCGTGAGAATTATGACGATGAGCTTTGATTTTTCGCCAGTGGCAGCCGCCCAAAATTGTGCGTGGATATCGAGGAACTGGGTATCGAGTCGACTGGGTTTCGCCATTTCAGCATCGGAGTAGAATTTTATGAGAATAACATGGCGACATCACATATCCCCCAGAAACAACCACGAGCAACAAGGGTTCTAAATTTGTTCCTAAGTGTTTTTACTCGGGGTAAGCAAAGAGGAATTCGAAAACAGAGGTTAGTCAGTGAATTTTTCACAACGAAACATCATGAAAACAAACAATACAAGTGTTCAGCAACATTAAAGCCCCAAACCGCGATTAGGGTGACACAAGTGCCTGTATTGGGTGGGCGAAAGTGAGTTAGAAGGCATGTGGCTGCCGTTTAATCCGGTTTAGCCGTGCCACTTGCTAAAGCAACTCGAAGTTGAGCCTGTGCGGGCAGCAACAGCGGCGGGGTGGGTTGGGGGAAAAAGAGAAACGTGAAAACAATAATGATTACGAGAAGTGTACCAGCACAATCAATGGTACGAGACTAAAATGAGGTCTGCGATAGGGCTTTAAGTTGCTTTTCTTTCTGTTAACCAAACTGCCTAAGAGTGGGAGAAACAGAGACATGTGGCAGCTAGCAAACGTTTGGACACAAGCAGGCCACGATTTGCTCATACTTAGTGCAAAGCAGGCCTCAAATGTAACGGAGAAGACAAACGGATTACCTCCTTTTGCGCGAGTTCAGCTTCGGCCTCGAGAAGTCGGATACTCATTTGCTGAAGAGCTCGTGTGGTCGCCTCGTCGGGTTCGCGTTCTACGCCTTTTAGCTTCCTCACTTCCTCCGCCTAGACGAGGAAACAATTCAGCTGTTTGATGGTGGCAAAAACTAGAAATCCACCCGTTGACAACGGGTGGTTCACTGCAAGGCCATCGTCAAATACAAAAAAAGGTACTAAGTAGGAGCGGATCTCTCCACTGAAACAGTGCATTTGGCACCTCGCCTCATTATCCACTTGTCACAACGATCCAATATAGAAACGAGGGTCAATAGGTGTAAGGGGGTAGGTGACAATGACGCGTTTCTGTAACAACAACACCCAACGACGACGGTAATCACGAATTGAAATTGTCCAATTGCAACTATCATGCATTGAACACTTCCGTAAAGGCCCGTGCCTTGCTATCGACACCTAATTTGGCAATTAAATGCATAACAAGCGCCGCTCAACACTTAAAATGGCCTCTAGAGGACTTTGAACGCAGCAGATGCGCGTGCAGGGGAAATTGATTTACAAGTCTCATCTCGAGATTATTTCTACGCGAAAGTGAAACATAAAGCCCCATAAACAAACATGCTGTTCCAGGTTGAATATAAAATAAAGCGCAACACTTACAACTTCGAGAAGGCGCTTGCTCCACTCCTCTGACTCTTTTGCATCGGTTTCCTTCACCTTATTCACGTGGTTCTGCAGTTCATCTAGCAGGGCGTCTGGGTCGAGGGTCTTATTCGACGCCGGTTTATCCTCCCCCGCAGGCGATTCGACGGGCTTCGTTTGGTTCTCCCCAAAGGCAACAATTTGGCTCTCCAGTTCCTTCACTTTGGTTCGCATCGCCTCCAGTTCACTGTGATTTTTTGCGTAAAAAAAAAACAACAAATTACCCTGGTTGAGGCACCACGAATGAACGAATTCCATTTTATTGAAAAACGTGTGACTACCAACGAAAGGAAGTAATTCAAACTGGAAAAGAATCTCAAATAATGGCGTTAAATGGGTTAACTTGTGCAGTCAAAAACTGAACCAAAGATTAAGGGATGAAGCAAAGCAAGTGAATTTATAGTTTTATCTCCTGATGGATTTCCTTGATCGAATTTTAACGAGATGAGATCATATAACATGCACGACGGCGTCCTGAACACAAGAACAATGACTGCATGAGAGACTATAGCACCAAGCGATTGAGTAGTTACCCTCTTCACAAACTAAAGTCTAACAGGTGAAAGGCTGAGGTGACCCGACAAATTAGTGCAAGAATTTGAAGCCATACCTTTCGGTCTGTGCCAGCTTGCAGACCAGCGCGTTCACCTCCTCACTCCTCAACTTCTCTGCTTCGGCTGAGAGCACAGCCTGCTGCTGATTGAAGGCTGCGGTTAACTCCTTCTCGGAGGCCTGCACTACCTTCAATTCTTCACCACGACTGCTCTCCATTGAAGTCTACATTAACAAACCAACAGCACAAATATACATTATGACAAATAGCTGTTTTAATCTGGTGATTATTGACTAGGTTTTTTTACGGTGTGACAAAAAACTGTGCTTGGCCTACCACCACGGCTGCTGAAGTAGGCAGCAGAAATCAGAAGGAGTAACCAACCAAATCCAGTCATTAGAAAGTGGTGACTAGCACTAAGACAAATCCAATCGCAAAGAAGCCTTGGATAACAGGCAACGGCAAGCAGTAACTACGTTGACGCTCGAACACCACAAACGATGCAGTTCTTTGGTTTGAGAATACGTTGCCACAATGCCATTAAAAAAAACCACACGACTTCCCAATAAGGAACTACGCAATCTCAAACCCAGAGGAGCAGTTTTTTTCATTCAATGCAGGATGCCCGACAGTACCAAGATGAAGGAATTAGCAAGACTGGGGAAGTGGTTCTAGGAGGACGGGGCTAGCGTCCCATAAATCAAAGTCGACACCAGGCACGTTGGCGTTATGTCAATCACCTAGCCCGCCAGTCCGCTTAGAGAGCACTAAAACTGATGTGCTGTAATTTGTCATCGTTCTCAACTTTAAAAAAAGGAAGAATAACGCTGACAAAACGTCGTCTTTAAGGGAAGTCCTGACAACAAAGTGACGCAGACTCACCTTTTCGACAAGTTTTTGCTCAGCCTTGAGAAGGCTGTCTTGGAGACTGGCGAGTTGCGCGCGGAGGTCTCTGATTTCCGCGTCTTTGGCACCTACCTGCTTCTGAGCGTCCGCCTATAAGTTAAGCGTAGAGGAAGTGACCCAAAAGACAGCATGAGTCTTGATTGAGCAATGAGGTAGTGCAAATGACTAAAGAAACAAGCCACTAAAAAAGAAAGCAAGTGGAGGCTCCACCGTTTGATCATCATCAATCACAATTACACAACACTGCATAGCACAAAAATCGCGTTGCATCAGGACTATTTGTCTAAGGGGTCTCGCTAGGCACGGCTCCGAGGCCAGGTAATGACAACGGTTAGACATCACTCGTTTACCAGTGTTAGCCCAAATGCTTTTTAATCGATGCTCCCCGATGTTCTCACGGAAAGCAGCTTAACACGAAATCTACCGAAAGGAACTCAAAAAGCACTCCCTAATTTTGACACATGACACCGAAATACACTGGGGTTTAAGGATGCGAAATTCGGCAGACTATGTGCGTTAACAACTATAGAGTGGCCACCTTACAGAATTAGCAATAGAGTGACAACCAAGTAAAGCCACATCATGAAGATGCACACAACGAAACCACCCAGGAAAAACTCTCCCGGGGTGAGACAAAGTGCTTATTAATTGATATTAACAATACCAGGGAGAAGGGATTCGCGCAAGGAAACAGGAGTTATGAGACGCCGTTACCCGTCTATGGTTCTAACATAACATCCACGATTTTAGACTGAAGTAGGTTATCAAAGCCACCTTAGTGCCGACCAACAGGACGCCACATACACTAAGCTGTTCTTCTTGGAGCTTCTTTAGAGTCGCCTCAAGCTCAGCTGCCCGCGCCTCAGCTGCGACGAGGCGAGAGTCGACAGGCGGTAAATCACTGGTTGTCGCATCGGCCCCGTTTTCGCGTAGCTGCGCCTCAATCCGCTCGTTGACCTCCTTGGCAGCCGCTAAAGCCTCTTCCAGCTCGAAAATCCGTTCTTCCACATCCGACTTTTGATTTTCCAGTGATGTCTTCTCGATGGCCTCCTCTTCAAGACGGAATTGAAGCTCTTCCGACTTCCTGCGACCGAAAAATAAGACCAAAATACCACGAACCTATGTTGAGATGCTTTATTAAAGAATTGGTGCATTACAAAAAAGAACGCCAAGTGCTGCGTACGACGAAGAAATAAAAAAACATCCCACAGAAATTGAACCTTACTTGACTTCTTCATGAACCCGGCCTTTGAGTCTGGCGTTCTCATCAGAGAGTTGAAGGGCAGCTGCTTGAAGCTCCTCAATTTGGCTATGCAGCTGACCGATCAGACTGCGTTGATTGACGGCTTCCATCTCAATCTGAGAGCGGAAATCATTTCAAGGGCGTAAGAATCATATAGACACCACATTTTACTAGACGAAGTTTAAACAATAGTAGCGAGATTAAAGTGCTTGAGCCCAGGTGCAGGTATCCTGCCATTTTAAACAGATCCAATTTTGCTATTTACTGGCTAACACAGGCAGAAATAATTGCACTGTAAAGGCTCTACTACCATGACGATGACTTCTCATGGTTGGTGAAATTAAATGAACCTAATGTAAGATTCCTAGCTAACCCTATGTGACAAGTTCTAATCGCGACATGCTGCATTTTACCGCTTAGCAGGACTGAAAGCCACACAGCATACATTCGTTAAATAGTGTACTTATAACGTGCAAGTAGCAATAATTTACCATTTCCCTTTCAGCAGTGACTTTAGCCAATTCATTGCGTTCCATTTCAAATTCCTGCAGTAACTGTTCGATGTGCGCCTCCTTTTCTTTAACAACGCTCTAGGAGAAGAACAAAAGCCCTGTATGAAGTCGAAGATTTCGAAAACATTGGAATGAAGTAGACAAGGGGGAGACTAGCAGTGGATATAGCGAGCAAGTTGGAAACAGGCTGAGTGCAATGCAATCTATCGTACCTCTAAGGCGTGCACGCTAGGGCCGCTGAAGGAACCTTGAATGGGAGTCCGACGTGGCTAAAATAATTCAAGCAATGGTAAGAAAAATGTCTAACATCACGTTCTCTTGAAAATGGGCTTATTGGGTATACAATGGGTGCTGAAAAAGAGGATAGAAATGTAAGTCCGTTTGAAAATGAAGGCCCACAACTGAGCAAGTGGCAACATCGAACCCGGAACTAGTCGTGAATATCAAAACAAAGTGAATTTGTAACGATAGCGAACTGTTTCACAAATACCCAATTCGATGAATCTGCACCGCGGAAGCCCTAACGCTTTCAGCAAATGGCGGAGCCCGGAATTTGGCAGTAAGTGGAGATTGTCGTTGCAAAAGGAGTGAAAAACCAGAAGGAAGCATCATTTACCAACAGGGAAAACTTGCTGAAACGTCGTAACAACGCCAAAACTAAATGGGGACCACAATAAGTCAAAAAAATTGACAGGGTGTATTGAGGATTGATGGTTGAATGGGAACTGGCCATTTGGTGTAGATTCACCTAGCAACCACAAGAACGGCCATGCGTACCTGCACTAGCTGTTTTGAAGTTGCTAACGCTTTGCTTTCGGCGTCATCACATGCAGCGAGGACGCCCCGTTTCGCTCGCCTAACCACGCACACAACCGAAGCCCCGCATTACGAATACACACACCGAGGAAGACCATTGTGAAGCCCCAACAGTTTAGAATCGGTGGTGCCAACAATTGGTCGACATATGATTAAATTTCGACAGTGCCACGGTGTAAGGAAATAGGAAGTGTTATCGATTTCACTACGGACGAATTTGGACCAATTACCAAGGCTACTTACACAGCTTTGGATCCAATGCCAAAGGAATCGATTCTAAACCACTTCTTCAGCAGTGGAGTCGATTGCTGGCGAAACGAATTGACAGTACAAAGAATTTAGGTCTCACGTTCTGCGTCAGAACTACACGTGGCATTTGAAAGTGGCATAAATTGGCACCTGACACGAGAGTTGAATAGTGTCGAACCTTAAAGGAATTATTTTCACAAATTAATGGGTTTTAAACGCTCTTCACTAAAATGAGTCACCAGTGGCCGTGGATTGAATGCTCAAAAAAGAAACAGGCAACTCCCGATTTCGCACCACCGCCGCTTTATGAACAAGCATGAATTCGTCACCTGAGCGCCTTGTTTGGGTCTTTGTCGAGAAACGGAGCTGAAGTTCGAGCCCAGTGACAGCAGCGACTCACGGCTTCCTCTAAAAGGCGAAAATAAGCGCATTTTTAGGCATCACCAAAAGCAACATGCAACGGCCACGGGAGGCCTGCAAGAAGCAAAGGGGCACGCAAATTTAGCGCATAAAAAAGCATGACGTGCTGTGGCACTTTTGGCTTCGATACAAAACAACGCGCTGGACTCCATTCAACGAAAAAAAACACCCCTCAGTGCTGACTTTTTTTCAAAATGTGTAATGCTTAAAAATAAAAGTAGCAGTGATTAGCGTGGACAGAAGAGCATTTTTGGTATTGTACAGGTGAGATCTCAATTAGAAAACATGAATAAATTTAAGACTTACACAGAGACACCTTAATGAGTTGTAAAGTGTGCACACAGCAATTTTAAAACACTAAACTGAGAACCAAACCAGACTTTGCCTTAGAGGAAATTCGAGAACCAATTAAATTTTCCACGTACTGCGATGCCAAAAGGATTAGACGAAGACCGTATTGCCAGAGCACATCTTGTGCACCGTAGTGTCGATAAAACCCTATTTACTTTAATTATGGTTTCTGCAAAATCAAGGTTAGCAATGAGATGCTCAAGACGCCGCATTAAAACATGCGAGAGTTGGGCAAGTGCAGCGCGGTACGCGAG
Source organism: Mesocestoides corti (assembly GCA_900604375.1). Taxonomy (NCBI): domain Eukaryota; kingdom Metazoa; phylum Platyhelminthes; class Cestoda; order Cyclophyllidea; family Mesocestoididae; genus Mesocestoides; species Mesocestoides corti. The sequence continues at coordinate 9,875 of UXSR01000899.1, forward strand.
AATTGCATGCCGCTGGACGCATTAAAGTTAAAAACCTACCGCTTCATCAAATGCTGGCAAATCATGGATTCTAAAGCCAACATCGCTCCATTGTTTTAATTTTAAGTTCAGACCTTTAATTTCTAGTCAAATTACGTCTACTGCAAAAAAACTAGGAAGCAACAAGACTGATGATTGTGGGGCAGTTAGAGTAGTGTGCACCGTTGATTGTGATTATTTAGAAATCTGAAAATTTACCGACCACGTTCTTGTGGTTTGTTACACAAATGCACAAACAACTCACCACTTGACATGAAACATTAACTTGGAACTGCACATTTAGTGCATACACTCGTGGTAAAAGGAGGCTGAGCCAACATGAACAAGTGCAAATGCCATCCACCTGGAAAGCGTGCTTGGAGCATCGCGGGAGAAGGCACTCAATAGGAGGATGACCGGTTTGTGCTCCGCAATGCTGTGCTCCATCAACTCAAAAAATCCTCCCAATTGGGCTCAATTGACAGTTGTTGCACAGCCATCATGTCCCCAGATTATCATTCATTTCGAGTTTTAATGGCTTCACTCACACATTGCTTGCGGTACAAACTAAACATTATGTCTAGGCACCTTGGACAACCCTGCGCCAACAAGTATTCGCAATCCGACGTTGGACGGCAGTACACCAAATGTAGCATATGCAACTGACACAACAGGTTTTCAAATTACCAAGCATAATTTAGAAACACCATCGTCTGCATTGCAAAATATTTCTTCAGGTATTGTGAGTAGGAATTATTTAGCAACCATGATGTGGTCAATTTATACTCCTTCGTTTTTTTATGTCGCATTATTTTGTTAGTTCTTAAGGCAATATTTTGATTAGTGGTCTCATGAAATTTGGAATCTATTAATATTATGAATCGACGTTGAGGTCGAAACAATTCATTTTGGCCTAAAAAGCACTTGTAGTGGAGGGCAATTGCAGGGGAACAGTTAAGCTGCACCGGCCAGAGGCAACTCACGTTCGTCTCAGGGGGCGGGTAGGGGTTTTGCCAGAGAAGGGTGTAATCTTGGATGGTGCTGAGAAGAGTCCGTGATTGGGCTTGCAGGTAAAGTACCTGGTGAGGAAAGAGTGGCAATGCCAGCAGAATGTCGAATTTAAACCTTTAATTTGAGCACTTTCTTGTGTTTTTAAGCGACTATGAGAAGACTGACATCCGTTTTGCCTTCTAGCAATTAGCAAGTAAGAAAGGACCACATAGATTGTTTACAGTAAGAGGGTTGAGCATTTCTTTCAGTGAATTTATCTGGCTTGTGAGCCCGTTAACACACATTATACATAACCTACCGATAAACACTCGAACTTAAAACGAAACTATGTGAGCAGCTTACTTATTAACTTTTTCCAATCTCAGATACCCCTTCAGAGCACTGCAGAAGATTAAGTAACTTACGGGAACTTGATGGTTGAAGCCACGAAATGAATAAAAAGCAAAATAGAGACAGAAGGGCCTGAACTACCTTCGGCCCATGACGGAGCCATCGTTTTTGCCAAGCGGGTCGTCCAGCTCGATGCCGACCCAGTCGCCGGCAGCGAAGTCGGTCGGACCGATGAAACGGACTGTGCCGACGCGGCTGCCCGACACCTGCACGCGGTCGCCCACCTGCAGACCGCCGCCGCCGCCCCCTGGCCTGGTCAGCGGGGTCTCCGCGGAGGAGACCCCACCGACTCGCTGGACTCCCGACGAGGGATTGGTTGCGGGGGTGCCTGGAATGCCCGACGATGCCTGTGCATTCTATTAAAAAACCACCTAAATGTCCAATTCATGGGCTTATTTTTGCAACTCGCTATGGTATGCATAGTGGCGTTGTTTTTTAACATACGCAATCGACTGAAATTATGGCAAAAATCAAAGTATCCGGCTAAACCACTGACGCGTACCCAACAATCGAACGTCCAAGAAGAAAAATAAACTAGGCATCATTTGTACGTGGAGCGGTGAGCTGGCTTCGAGACTGGTGCACCCAAACAAGTGCACTCTTTTACACGGAGAAAGGAAGAATCAGGAAAGCAGTGATTGAAGCGAATAATTAGGAGGTTGTGTGTATGTGGAAAATGTGCACATCGGACACGTAGAAAACACACTGTTGGCATATTTAAACCTCAAATATTGCCTGTGATAATAATAATAACAATAAATTCTAAATAATAATAGCAAACTTTCATGGGGAAGCAGTTCATTCAGAAGGCAAGGTTAGTGCTGTAATATGGACGAGCCCAACTAATAAAGCGGATACAAAAAATAAAGATCGCAACACATTTGGCTACAAAGGGAAGCCGGAAGCAGAGATAAACATGACGAATTTGGAACAACATTCAAAAGAATTGCGCATTTCTGTAGTTAATGCCTCTGGAAAGGTGCAGCGTCTATAAACGACACATTTATACGAGCGTTCGTAGTATTTGGTAAGGTGGCGCATATGGTAACTTAGACAAGCGGCAATGTAGAAATTGAATATGACGCACGTCAAAAAGAACGCTATTTAAATAAGCAAAAAACGTACTGCAACTTTTTTCGGAGTGGACTCGGCAGACTCTGTGACCGGCCTGAGAAATTCACGGCGGGTGAATAGGCCATAACGGGGTTCGCATTCAAAGTACCTAACGTTATTGACGCTGCCGTCATTTTTCCCATTGGGGGCACTTAGCTTGATTCCTGTAAGGAAAGTGGAAAATAGGGAAGAGTTGGAACATGTAGCTCGAAATATGATTCGTGTTTTAAGATAAATGATAACACTAAAATTACAATGAATCGGAATAGTCCCATTAGACTCAGAAATCATGGCCTCCCTGTTTTGTCTTTTACGTTTCTATAGCCCCACATAAGGTTGTCCCTAGTACTATTTCTTAGGTTATAAGGGTTGCTTAACCCACATTACGTAAATTTTAGCTAACATAATGCCAGAACAGGTAGTTAAATCCCATCGACCCAATATGATACTTCAAATCTAATCTCCACGCTGTGTAGCCTCAGTAGCTCCCGCATCAGCCTACAACAGGATTTACACGCAGAGGGCTCCTAAAAACCTGCACCATAAGCATGTTTTGTGGTACTTCTGATCCGCCAATGACAATAAGATGTGCCGGTTATTTCGAATCTTAAAAGCCAACATAAGAGTCCGAAAAAAATTAGCGTTGAAAAGCCGTATTTCCCCAAATAAAAGAAAATCTGTTATTATGTAAGCCTGCTCTTCTTTATCTAAAGGTGTAATGAACAAGCTAAACGTAAGGTGGGAAAGTACCTACATTTAATAACGCTCATCGGTTTTGCGAGTGGCCAAACTGGCAGCGCTTCTGGGCTCCGCCACTTTACTGAAGAGTCTTCTTTTACCAATGGAAAATGCAAGGCGCCAAAATCGCACAATGATAGCAAATTCTACTGATTTAACCAACCTCAGTAACCTTCGCCTAATTGCTATCAGGAAATCGACACCTTTCCAGAAAACCACAAGCTATCTGGGTTGCAGGGCTCTGATCGTCCACTAGTGTTTCTCTAGGCAAACGATTACATTTACAAGGAGCGAGCCACATGATGAATAAATAATTCTGAGCCAAATACACAATAAGTTTAATTAATTTAAGTGTAAAAGATAAAAACAGAAATAACTGCCTAAAGAAGTACTAATACAGTGATAAGTGCAGCACGATTAAGAAAAGTATTGACAAATACCAGACATTTAATTGAGATGCTGAATGACCGCAAATCTATTTCAGCTACAGTCATTCAATCAAGAGTGCAAGGCCGATCTAGAAAAGTGACTAATTCATCACAACGTAGAACCCTTCACAATAACTAAATATGAATCTTAATTAAATGAGCTCGCCACCAGGTTCTTCTGAGGAAGGCTTTTTTCCTTTACAATAAACTGCACAAATAAATTACAACAATTATTAGCTCCTACATCTATTATTGTTACAAAACATTTTCAGTTTCAAGACAAATTTAATACAAACGTACAGACACATCAGCATTAAAAATGGACAACATTCTTGCCCACGACAATCCGCTCAGTGTATTATTAATAGCTTCGGTTCCTAGTCATTTGGCTATAAGGATCAGAGCTACATTAAACTGGATACAAAAGTGGTATTTAAAAAAAGGTTTGATGCAAGACCAATGACAAAAATTCTCAACACTGAGTCTTTAAGATCATCTAAAAAGGATACAACAAATATATATGTCGTCATCATTTAATGAGAAGGGTAAAGAGTCAACGGTAAAAATGTAAAAACACGAAAAAAAGAATAACTTTAAATACAAACGGTGATATTAGAGGAAATACCAAAAAACGCAGTTACATTGTAAAACGCATTACCAATCCAACAGCATAGAGTAGAAAGTGAGCTACTTATTTACCGATCCATTCTCCCGGGGCGAATTCCGTATTCCCAATATATGCAATTGTGCCAACACGGTCTGTATGATTGCCAACAAAAACCGCATCTCCAACGGAAAACACAGATGACTGTGTTTCTGGCAATGCATTCAAGTCTTCAAAACAGCTTCTGATCAGGATTGAATTCCAACTTACCTGTTTCCGACATTAATGTAAAAAAGAGCGGACAATCAAGGCAAATCTAGCGGTATAAAAAACTGTTAGGAAGAACAAAGCCCAGATATTTGAAATCCGATAAAAGGAAAGTAAACAACAAAAGTCCTAATTAATGTTACCAAATAAATAAGGATGCGTAAAAAAATAGATTTTATAAGCACAAAAACTTTCATGCTAAAACGCACACCATGATTTCAGTTACGAACAAAATAAATGACCGACATTTACGATTTAAACCAGTAATCTCTAAAACACAATATCTGTATTCAATTAATCAGCCATCAAAAAGTCGGCATGCACGTATCTATAGCAAGAAGTCATAATTTTGATGTAGGTACACTAATGCCCCAAGTACAGAGTTACGTTCTTGGCTTGACTGGATTCGCTGCTGGTACTTTGGGCTTGTATTTTGCCTGCCGTCATTTTTATGAATCACAAT
>UXSR01000900.1:0-14895 GCA_900604375.1 Mesocestoides corti
GTTCTTCACTAAGAACTATTGAAACGTATAAATTTAACAGTCGATGGAATTCTGACGTTGGAAACCTCGATCCATAACCGTTATTTAAATTCCAAATGCAGACAATCAGGCAGAAAGTACATTAGCAATGTACTCTCCCAGTACTTCAAAAAATTGAAAAAAAATTGCGAAAACTAAGTGGCTGATAGCAAAATAAATTTATATTGCCTCTAAGCAAGTACAAAAAATCCAACTTTATAACAATTAGCCTTGCTTTACGCATCAGCCCAATGACGGTGAACTCCGCGCCATCACATAAACCAATTGCTATTTACCAGTACTTGAAGTACAAAACGCGATGCCATCGTTCATTTTTAGCAAAAAACTAGTTTTAAAGAATATGCAAATAAATAACATTTGTTTGTCATGCACTTTAACTGACATTTGTTGCTGGAAGTTAACAGACATAGGGCGAAAGAAATGCAAGCATCATAAAAATGTTGGTTCTGGTTTGCATGACAAATAATAGGCCCAAATGTTTCCAAATCGAGGTGGCTTGGTGATTTTAACTCTCAAATATGCCCTACGAATTTACTGCCCTAAAAATCAATTACTTGATTATAATTTGTCATGAATTTCAATAGATGTTATTAAGAACATAAGGGAATATTACATCGTCCAAAAATTTAAGGAAGCGCAAGCCTACGTCACTTCCTACACTATAATGTACAAGTCAATTTCATTTGGATCATAATTGGTGGTGATTTAATTTTATTTGTTTTAGCCCATCACTCAGTCACAAAATATTTACAGTCAATGAGTCCGCGTCAACTGAACTTGTGCTGGTGTTGCATTTGGATGGTGGAGGAGACCCCAGGATTCAACAATGCACCAGTGTAAGTCACTCAACAAAATCAAAGAAGTCATTCATTCGTGTCTCGATAACAAAGGTGGGCTTGTGGAACTCCTAAACAAATGCAAACTGTCTATTTTCTCCCTCACAACTGTACGAATTGAAAGCTCTGATACTAAGGGACGATTTGAGGATTCATCCCTCGTGGATATTGACTGCTGGCCTCAACTCACATTCTTTTTCAAGCCTTTGTCGGCAATTTTGAGCAGCTCTTCTCTGTGCCAGGTAATTTCTGGGTTATCGAGAGGTTTCCACTCTGGTCTCACATATATTGTTGCTCACTTTCCATCTGCGGATGGCAGTGGGCATGAAGTGCATTTTTTGGAGTTGTCTGGCAACGACACACTCGAATGTATCCTCGAAATACCCATTTCCGGGAGTTTGATGGAACACAGCGATTTTATCTGGAAAATCACTCGTTGCATTTTTCACCGAAGACCCGATCACGGTGAATGCCTTCATCCCACACTGACATCGGCACTTCTAGTCGACGAGAGTTCTCCGGAAGTTTGTATTCTGTACCTTCTAATGGTTCTCGGGTTCTTGTGGCCATTTTATGACTGGGACAGGGTTCTGTCACGTGTCCCTCCTATTGAGACTCCACTTTGCGCATTTTGGTGTTATATCGCTCCTTTCGTCCTCAATAGATTTTCCCGCCTGCACTGTTGCAGCGACCGGCTTGAAGTTAATTTTTTAACAGAATTCAGACGACTTTGCATGAGGTTATCTGTACCCACAGTGGCGGGACAGGGTTGCTTGCAGGCGGTGCGGTTCCTTGAAAGCACCAGCTTCCATGGTATGTGCATTTTTTTAAATGTAGATATATTTGCCCCTTCTCTACAATAGCGTGATATCACTTCTGTTTCGCCTGCCGTAGTGAGTACGAGAGGCGCCTACTTTCGTAAATCGTTTCCTCGCGTCTCTATTGAGCAAACCATTCACTGTAATGTGCAAATCCCCAGGTGATCACGTTGCGACTTTGCGATTGGCTCGAAATGTACTTCACTAAAGTCGGCGAAACTACCAGAAATGTTTCTGTTATGTTTGCGCGTAACCAAGAAAAGTCCACTCAAATAAACCGTGCAAGATCCCTTGTCTGCGCTTAGAACTCACCCTATCACGCTAATGCGGAACATGACCAGAGAGGTTTAATTGTCTCAGGGAAAGGGCGATTGGCCTGTCAAAAAGTGAACACTTATGTAAGTCAAGGGTGACGTTGACATGATGGATGAAAATGGATCAACATAGATGTTAGATAATTAGTGTAATTCATGACGAAATTGGCAAGGAGCCATCTTGGGGAATCCTGGATCCCCAACAGCTTCAAATGCGCATTGCTTGAATCCCCCAAACTCACGTACAAAACTAGACCTTCGGAGCAGTAAACTTTTGCTGTTTTTTGCGTATATCCAAGCCCAGTAAATCTGCACGCGAACTTTCCAATGCCTAGGTGACTCGACAGTTTTGGACGTTGTCGGTGGCTTCTTGCTGCCCCACGTGGATGATGCATCCGACTTCATCTCGCACTGCTCCACCAGCCTCCGTCTTGATATTATGCAGTCACAGGCGCTGTGCACGTTGCTGAGTGACTTTGATCCCCGATTCATAACAGCCCTGTTTGGGAGCACCAGCTTGCTGCAGGCACACATGCGCGACTTGGTGAGGTTTTCGGGAATCCAAGGCGACAATGAGATTTCCCAGTGGCTGCGGTTCGCCCTGCCGCTTTACCAGGACTGTCTCTACCAGCTCCGTGATGACTCCCCCGATGTGCGTTGCGTCTTTCAGGTGAAGGGGACCGGTGCTGACCGCCTGATAGCCCACGAGGTGGAGTGCTTCCTGCGAAGGCAACGCACAGCCGAGCTGTGCACAGCCTCCCTTGCCCTGTTGGCTCGACGCGCCTGCCGAGGGGCTCTGCGGCGCCACCTCGATCGAACACCGCTGCCTCGGTGTGCTTTGAGCCAGTACATCGAACAACTGCCGGTGCCCGCCAAATTCAAGTGCATGCTTCTTTCCAATGGTTGTGACACATCCACTCTTTTTTGATGTTTTTTTAAAAAATTTTGAATTCTCTCTGCCTCAAACACTCGGTGGAGCAAACCCTATGCTAATGTTAGAATGAAGGAGATAGGAAGAATTGTGTATCTACCTTAGTTTGGTGGCATGGGTGTACGCGGGCAAATTTCGTTTTATAAGTGTCGTTCCTTGCTATAATTGAGTCGTAGTGAATAGTGGGTGACTTGGGTGCTACCTGTTCGCTCTTTATTCACCCAGTTTCATTTTTTGGCTCGTGAAGGTAATTTAAGTCGCAATTTCACTATTGGTTTTCGTAGGCATCTGATTATTTGCCGATGCTGGTGGAATACATGGTTGGGTGAAAATGAAGCACGGCTGCAGATAACGCACCACATGTTTAGGTTACTCGTGCTGTCGCTAAGGTTGTGGGGTCACTTGGCAAATGGCGGATTTTGCAAACACACGTTGAGACAGGCTACCCACCACCATGCATGACATATCGAATTTCAGTGTTATGTGATGCCAGCCCTCGTCAACACCTGAAGTCGCCTAAGCGAAAATCGAACACAATGATGAGAAATCAGTCGGTTTTAAAGGGTTTGGTGAGTGCCACACACTTGCACCACTGCCAACCCCCCCCTCCCCCCACCCATATACTCCGCTCCAGCATCTGACAACACCCTACAAACTGCACATTCATTTATTGTCTGTTAGGGGTTCAGAAGGAGTGCTGGCGTCTGCGGCGGGTGCTGGGGGGCTGTCTGGTCGAAGAACTGCGCCCGCGCACTCCTCGCCCGCCACCACCTCCTGCTCCGTCGCGGCTGCCGGCTTCACCGAATTGTCGCGTTCGCGGACGAATACCAGCGAGGCTAGGGACTTCTTCACAAGGTTAGACGCCACCTCGCATTTCTTGCGAATGGGCCTCCAGTGAGGGAGGTTGTATGTGACACAAGGTGGCGTAGGCTTCATCGGGCGGCCGCGCTCGCGTTTCGGTGGAAGGTTCTTGAGCCAGACCTCGAATGGCACCCCGGCCGGTTGAGGCTGCTGACCTGGAAGCTGCACCTTTGGCGTGGTGGTGGTGGTGGTTGGACTACTCCGGATCCTGTAGCGCCCCACGACAAGGTTCAGCAGTCTTGCATCGGCGTCAGATCGAACCTATTGCCAAGGATGGGGGGAAAAAAGACCAAGACGTCATCATCACTCATCTACACTCGAAGCTTAGATGTGGTGGTCAGTCGCACCCCACGAAGGCATCACCTCGAATATCGGTCCGTCGGCATCGTCGCCTCCCGTCTCATCCTCGTAGGACACGTCCATCAGTCCACGATTTCGGTAGCGCGCACGACCCCACCTGAGTTGTTTGGGAGGCGTCGGCTCAACCACCGGTTCGAGTTGTTCTGAGAAAAAGGCCCTGAAGCGACCGGCCAGTTCGGTGAACTCCGCAGCGACGCCTTCGACCCTCGAGCGGCTTCCGCGGCGGTCGGCGAGGAGACAAAGGTGGTCCCAGAGGGAGAACGAGCCCGTCGCCAGACGCGGTGCAGCCAGCCTCGCAAACTCCTCGTCCGTCAACTGGGACAGCGCCTGCTTGAAGGCTTCGTGACGTGCTCGAGTGCTCGGCTCCAAAAGGCTGGCCTGCTCCGTGGTGAGTTGGTTCGTCAACTTCAAGCACACGGGCGAATCGAAGAGGGATTTGCACGTGGCGCAGTTCACCAGAGTGACTGAAAAAAACAATCAGGTCACACCGATCACATACACACTCACACATAGACGCGTAACTCGAACTGTGTCAACCAGATTTAGCGTGTTTTCCATCTGCGATCACTACAAGTTCTAGACACTCAGGAAACAGTCGTAATACAAGCACCATCATCCGTCGCTTGCGGGCGTCTACTGGGGGTTTTGAGTGCCGTTGGGGAAAAAGGGAGGTCAAGAGGCGCGCCTAGCACCTAGCAACCCCACTTTTGAGGCAGGTAAACCGCATGGAACTCGAGCTTAGACTTGCAAGAATCTTAGCCTGTCTGTAGTGGCTTATTTAAGCAAGCAATGCTTAACCAGGCGTCGAGCAGGACGATAAAGATGGGCAGGAGCGCGTACGGTGTTCGGTGTAAGCGTAGACGTCCTCGGGGCAGGTTTGGCACGACTGATCCACGCGGTCGACTTGAGGCAAAACAGCTGGACACGACAAAAAAACACACACATTAAGGTCAACTGGACGAGGCGACTAGAGAGAGCAGGTTGGTGCAGAAAGGGCGCCTACCTGCCAGCTGGACAATCACGGCCTGGAGAGGGTAGGGGGTGGTGGCAGCAGCGGAGGCGGCGATGGTAGTTGCAGTCGGCGTCGTGGGCGGTGTTGGCTCAGACGACTGGTGGGCAAGGCAGACCTGGCCAGTGTCCGAGCTGATCAAGTTAGCGCAAAATGAAATATAACAGCGAATTATTTGCAGAAATAACCGGGTGCATTGGGTAGTCTGAATGTCTACGCTGTAATTACGTGATTGTAAGAGATTGTGTACGCTTGAAAAATTTCCCAGTTTCTCTTGAGCGACACATGGCCTCGCGGCGCCATGGTGGACGACGACGCATCCTCGACTGACCGAATTTACACATTTTGCATGGATTTCAGCATCGACTTGGTTGGGTTACTCTCGACACATCTCCACACCTCTTGTTTGGTCAGGTGGATGATGCTCGTGTAATGCGGTGCCTTTGCAATCCACCCACCAATCACATTCGAGCACTCCAAGTGAATGCAATCAACCCTCTGCCAATGACGCTGTTGCATTTTCGTACTTTGTTGTCATACACAGAACACTTTTCATCTGGTGTTATGACTTGATCCACAGATTAAGGTTCGGAGCATTTCAAAGTCGGATTACATGGCGAAGTGTAGTCAACGCGTCAACATCTAATCGCTCCGCAACCATCTTAGTGGTAATCCTTGGATTATTATCATCACTATTATCATCGACATAATCACGGATAAAGTCAGCTTTAGTGCCAGACTGCCACCCGAAGCGAAGTTTGTCGTTTTTACTTAAGTCCCCAATTTGAAATAGATTAGAACAGGTTAAAACTGCCGTAAAAGTAGGTGTACGACGCTTGCAGACGTCTTGCATCGTTCCCCGCCTTAGTTTTAACACTCACTCCTTTCTTTAACACGACGAAACGTGAAGTCGCATTTTGCATTTCGAATTACTTTACGTGAATGCCCGCACAATCCAGGGGTGCCCACTTACGCCATGAATGAGAACTTGGTAGGTACGCACGTCAGCAGCAGTCACCTGAACGTACGATTCACTATGAAGCAACAACGGGACAAATTGGTGTTAGATAGCGCGCGTGGGGGTCCGCATTAAACGTGTTCAAAGGCCAACGCGACCCCGAAACCAAGTCACGCACATGACTGGGGTTCGGTGGTGTCTGGCGGGTTAAAATCAGGCTTAGGGAGGAGGGGGACGTACACTTCATTGTCTGTTGAGGCGAGAGGTGTGTCTTGGTCTGTCGCCAACGACGCAACGAGCTGGAGGCTCTTGGAGTCATCAGGTTCAACGGGCAAACTGGGGAAAGAGACAAAAAACGTCAAGAGTTCAAGGTGGGCAAACCAGGCAACAACTTGAAGCCAGACATTCACGCCGATGAGTTTAACACAGAAACCAACCGCCGTAGACCAATCAACATCGATAATCACGGCTGGAAAGTACAAACCTGGGCTGAGCGTTTTCCGAGGTCGTAGCAACTGGCTGGAGCGTGGGTTCGGTCGGTGCCTTAGTCTCATCCTGAACGTCGCTGTCCCTCTGATAACACTGGAAGATGTCCTGTAATTTTCTTTTTCCAACTGAAAGGCAATAGAAACGCGATAATCACAACATCACCACATGCATAAAGTATTTACTACTGGTTCTGCGATTAGTAGCATCAAGAGAACTGGGTAGACGTACCATCAGGGGGAGTTGTTGGTGCCTTGTGAAGAGCTGGATCAGGCGGATAGGTGAAGTGATTGTGAGTGACGTTGAAGGACTCAATAACCAACTTGTCGCCCATTAATTTGACAATGAAACACGCCTGGCAGCCCAATTTGATGTTTGGACGACTAAAATGCCAAAAAAGTATAAGGTAGCATATGTATGTGTTACTGGGCACGATAATTATCAATTACCACCGATGTGATAATTCGACAAATCTTTCCCACATGCCGCCGCTCTCGATTTCTATTGGTCAATACACGCGTAATCGACCAATCAGCACAAAGCAAGTCGTCACAGAAAAAAAATGGAATGATACGAGCAAAACACTTACAGATCCTTCGAGGGTTTGGATCTGCCGTTGTGCACGCACGCGAAGTCCGCCATGGCGTACTTGAGTAATTCGTGACGAGGGTAACCAGGGCTAATCTGGAAGGTGGACCGCGTCCTGAAGTGGGTTCCAGTGGCCTACGAGGCAAGTGGTTTAATTAAAGCCAAAAACTCTGACACCGTTTGACGCGGATTCAAATGCGCGGGTAGTTGGCGCATGGCTATTGAGATATGCGACAGTCTAAATCAGAGCAGTATTTTTTGAGAATTCGATCTGAGCAGCAACCAGTTGATCGACTCTATCGTGGAACTGAGTCACGACTCGTGACACGTGTAGTGATGCTAAAATAACCTTAGCAACGGTGAGAAGTTCATTGGTGGAGTCTTAGCCAATCCTGATGTTAGGACTGCACATGATGCACTCTTCGAGAAATAAATTTGCAGGAATATTTGTTATAGTACGATCGAAGCAAACGTTGGCATGTTTTTGACAAAGAGACAGCAGAAGTAAGACAAGACGCAACATACCTCCTCATAGGCACTAACTTGCTGTTTGAGGTCGTCCCACGAGGAGAACTCGTGATTGGCCAGGAACTGGCGGAATAGATTCCTGGCAAGGAATCCACTCTCGTCGTGGTTGTGCGTCATGACAAAACGCTTGACGCGCAAACCGCGACTGAGGAGGGAGATCTCAACGAATGACGGGCAGCAGTGCGGCTTCTTGTACTCGTAGCAGACGAATTTCGCGGAGCGAATCAGCGTCGGCAGTTCGTTGGGGTCAGCGGGCTTCAAGAAGCGCGAATCTCGCATCAGGTAGTCGAGATTGCGCAGCTAAAAGTGCCAGACAAACGGTCACAGTGCGAAGAGGGAAAATTAGGGAAGCCCTTGTCGTAGAAACGCAATATAAACAGTAAATGAGTGTACTAATCAAGACTGCCTACTGATCAGAGAAGCACACAGGCACACCGACAACAAAAGTGACTCAATACACCAGTCATCTGACAGTTCAATGCCGCAAACTCACCTTGCAGAATTCATTGAAAGACATAAAGAAGTCATCGTGCGAGGCGAAGAGCTCACCGAAACCAGCAGAAGCGAAATCACTAGTGAAATCCATCAGTGTTCATCGCCAGCACCTTAAAGCACAATAGCAGCGGTTCATTGTCGAGTGGATGAGCTGGCGCGTTGCGCTAACGACGCAATATTTCCAAATACTCCCAGCACAAATCAATGAAAGTGTAGCACAAACGGCTACACTACAATCCAGATTCCTGAAAGAAACCTACCGAGTCTAACAGAAGGGCTACTTAAAATACATGACGGAGTGGGAGGATCGACTTGTTTAACTGTTAAGGAAGTGTGTCAAATGTGCGAGAGCTAGTGTGTGTGTGTGTGCGCGCCTATAGGCGTTTTTTAAAGAGAGATGATTAGCTGCATGTGACGACCAATGAGGTTTTAGGGCAAATCACATGTTCACAACGCCTAAAGGCAAGCTTATTCTGACAAGATACTACTGATAGGTTTTTACTAACAGTTCACCACTAGAGTGTCTCCACAAACTGGGGTCTTAGCTTCCTGTAAATTACGGGTGATTAATGGGATACTACCCAAATTTCTTGACAGGGTTTAGAGGTGGAATCGGTTGACAAAATCCCACTATCTTCCGTAAAGTTAGACATCAAGGACCGTGGGCGAACAATACCATATTTGTATATTATTTATGAAAAGCAGAATCTAATTGAATTAGGCCCTAAACAGTGTCTGAATCCACTTAAATGAACATCAAATTAAAGCAAGATTGAAGTCGATTAAACAATTAAATTCATGACATAGAATTCACAAATAGCAAGACAGATTATTAACTGCTTGGATTAGCTGAAAATTTCTAATCACTTGACACTAAAAAAATCGTGACCACGGAGTGTGCAACGATTGCTTTTGCGGCTCTGGAGGCAACACGGTAAATATGTGGCATGATCTATTAATACGATTAAGATGAAGCAAAAGCCGGCGAGGATTTATTACATAGACAACAGCAAAGAGTATATCAAAATTTCAAAGTAAGACAGTATTAAAGACCCGAGGAATGAGAAAAGTAAAATCAATTTCGGGAAAAACAAAGAGCCTTGAAAGCTGCAGTCTCCAACAGTGAAAATATTGTGAAGCGGTTACCACTAAGCAGGGGTCACAAGCTCAGCAAGTGACATCGACTTTTCACCAAACTCAAATTTCAAAAAAACTAGTTAACAGAGTACTGGGTTTAAAATAAATCTTTACACCAAGTAAGATTGATCTAGTTGTCTAAGAATATGGGGCCGGATACACGCATGATAACAGAAATACTACTCCTGCAACGCAAAATATACAAGCATTAAGGAGAATCGAGGTAAATCGTTACACTCAGCGACAAAAATCTTGGCTACTTTTAAAGTGTACGTTCGTATTTTAGTCAATGATATTACAGTAATTCCTGTGAAACGTTGCTGCAACACGCGTTGACTTTAATCATTATCACGATACTGGGCAGCAAGTACCGAGTTCAGGAGATCTAAAGCACACGAAAATTAAATTTCGAGCGAAGATTTAATGACCTAAAAGGCTACAAGGAACAGATACCTAAAAGGGCGGTCATTATCTGTATACCATTGGAAGCGTATTTAACAATTTACAAGAGGGAGATCCCTGTGGGTAGTAGCATAGACGAAACCAACGCGACCAAAACATTAAAAAAAACAAACATCGTGTCAGTTACATCTTTCTGAATGCTGCACTTACAAGCACTACACCTCTTTCAAGGAATACTATAATTTTGGAAATCATCACAATAGTAGGCACCCATCTAACGAGGTCTCTGGTCAATTTAAAAATGTAGACATGCCACATATATTGATTGAAATGTCGGCATCAACATATTAATGCAAAAGAAACCTAATTATTCGTAATACATAAACAAAATAAGGAAATCACCAACTTAAGCACACAAACTTGCCGGCCACAGAGCAAATTTAAAATTGGCCGATCAGTCCATAATATCAAAAACTAGCTTACATCAACAAAAGTACCATAGAAAAATACCTATTTAAAGACTTTTAGAAAACTTTTTTTGTTTTTAATCATTTTTATGACAAAATAGTGCGTGTTTCATTTTGTTTTTAGTCTTCCGAGGCTTATGATTTGCTTTAAAAGCATTCTATGAAAATGTTTAGTATAATACGTACCTTTTTATGCATAAGAAACGAAAGAGTTTGAAAAAAGGTAATTTCTACGTTAAAATAAAAATACTTTTGAAATGCGTTTTTTTGTTTACAGTGGAATGGAAAGATGTAAAGTAGAGAGAAACTCATGTAATTTTTCAAGTTAATTCCAATCACAGAATTAAGGTAAAAACATACAAAACCAATTCCATTCGCAATGCTGAATAATTTATAGTAATAACTTTGCCTTTAATGCAATCATTTCTTACACTTTAGACACTAAATTAAAATGAAGAAGAATCTTTTTGTGATCTATTATCCTAATTTCATTTTTAAAATATAAAGATCATGTGTAATCTAACGTGTCAAGTCAAGTTATTTCTTTTTTCCATATACTTGATCTCAAAGCATTCATTATCTTTTTGGTATTTATGGGTTGGTTTATGGAAATTCTAATAATGAGCAAACTAATGACACTAAATTAACATTCTCTACGACAATATAATAGAAATATCTCTTATCAGTACCGAGGTTTAGGAGAATGCGTTAATGGAGAGAGTAATAATAGGCAAGTTAATAGTTAGTAGTGCTGAATGTGGGAGTAGTTAGGGGTCACGTACCTGTAATATCATGTTTGCTTGAATCGCATTTTAATATTTTTTATGTATTTAGTGCAAAATTATTCGCTTACACTGAGCAATTTAAGATGTATTTAGTGCATCAGAGCTTGCAAGCTAGCGAAAGATTTCCGTGTTAGTGTACATGCATCACAGATGTACCGGTTATTTTCGTGTTTGCATTGAAGTTGACTCGATTAGAATTTTTTTTTAAAAATGCAATATTGTAAGACCAATTTTCCATTAAACGCAGAAAATTGAGTTGTGCATCGAAACAGTGTTTTTTCGAGTTCTATAGATGCTCTTGGACATTTGTTGGTACAATCGGAATCTGCAGTACCGACATCGACATTTTATGGTAAGTTTTACCAGACTTTTGCTCACCATATAAAATTCTGCGTGAGTTTTAATTGGCAAGTAGCTGATCACTTTTTACAGCGAACCCATTAGCCATGCGGCACCGTCTGCTCATTTACCTTTGTGCGTGTATCATCACTACCACCTCACAAACTTCAAATGTTTGTACTTCTATTAGCTCTTCCAGACTGTATCAGACAGCAAAACACATTGGTCTTATATTACCTTAAATGCACGCACCCGACACAACACAACTTCGTCGAGTTGTCTCGTAAACGTTTGTGCCTCACCCTCGCCGATGTTCAACTCTGCGGCAATCCGAGTAACTAGCGGCCTCTTCAAAAAACATGACAACAATCCGAGACCCCAAAAATCCTCTGACCCTACAATTGAATGCATGTCTACTTTCTACTACCTGGCAGTTGGTGATTTTTCACTGCCACTAGTGAGGCGTGATACTTGTGTGCCATGCGCTATAATGGAAACGCCAACACTCGGGTTTTTACTCACACTAGCTGTCAATCTCTCACAGCAGACCCATACGCCACAAGACAAGCTGGTAAAGCCTCATCCCACTGATGAAGCGCATATTTATCAAATGCAACTTGAGAAGAGTCTTGAGCGTCCGATTCGTCCGTTCTACCTGACCATTTCCTTGACGATCATAGGCTGATTTGCGACTTCTATAAATGCCTAAAACATCACACTGGCCCACTTGGGTAAGTGTAGAATACCCGAGCCCTAATAGGAAAAAGACTGGTACAACAGAACAGGCTTTATTGACCAATCAGAAACCAGAGCCACGCGTCAGGCGCCTTCCATCCGAGTCCTCCGCGCTGGCCACGCCGCCCATTATATACTGCTCCTCAGTCGTGTCCTTCTCTGGTTGGCAGCCTTCCTTTCCCGCATGCCATTGGATTGCAGAGACACAGGATTGGCTGAGGCCAGGTGGCCCAACATGTCTGCGCCCTGATTCGACGCCACATAAGTAATCGATCATAACCACACAAGGCTAATTGAGGCAATATAGATTTATTTTAATATCAGCAACTTAGTTTTCGCCATTTTTTTTTATTTTTTTTGAAGTACTTGGAGAGTACATTGCTAATATGATTCTGCCTGATTGTCTGCATTTGGAATTTAAATAGCGGTTATGGATCGAGGTTTCCAACGTCAGAATTCCATCGACTGTTAAATTTATACGTTTCAATAGTTCTTAGTGAAGAACTCTGAAACTAAGAAGCGGTAATTCTTTATTAATCGAAGCAGTCCACAAATTCATGGATGTAACTGTATTTATCGCTGTAATGTAACCGCAATGACATGCTACCTATCTCGTAGGGTTGTGCACTCAGACCCCTGATCCTTTCTACGTAAAACCTTGAATTTGTTCGTTTATATACTTCCTTGCTGGTAGTAACCTGCTTAGAACTGCCATGACAACCGTGGTAACTCCGGAGCCACCGCCTTGTGTTTACGACCTCTTTTCGACACCCGCGAGCATCGATGAGGCCGTGGCAGCGAATTCGAAGGACGAGCTCTACGCCCTGTGTGACGACCCGATGGTCAGGCCGGTGAAGTTGATAAACGAAAACCTCCACTTAGACAACAGCCAAGATGTCCGTAATTGCTTTATCGAGAACTCTGGCTTTCTGGTCGTTGGCGTGATTGGCCTCCAGGTACTTATTCTTCATCAATCAATTTTTAAATTCAGCGGTGATTACTGACGTAGTATTCTCGCCTTAAACACTAGATGTGATGTGTAGGGGGAATTTGTTCCTTTTCGTTTTCACCAGGTACTGTTGACAGTAGCTGCCATGCCGTGTCCCTGTATCCTTTGAATTTCTCCGTAGTGAGCAGTCCTTGCAGGCTGTTTCGATATTTTGAGACCTCATCAGTGTACTCTGATCGCGAGTGTTGTCCTTACCACTCATTCTACTGACTGCATACTCATTCTGTGTGTGCGTGGTTGTTCGTCGATCATCATCAGCAGCAGCATCCTCCTCTTTGCCAGATGTTCTTTTTGAATTGCCACAGGGGACTGGCAAGTCGTCGGTGGCGAATTTGATGGCCAACCGCTTGGTGGAGGGTCCGCCTTGTGACGGGCCGTTCCCCGTGCAAACCGTCGCATCCCTGATTGAGGGCTACCCGCGGACCACCGCGGGCGTGGATATGTACATTACGCAGGATCGCGTCATCATCCTCGACACACAGCCCCTCCGCTCCTGGGCTCTTACAGACCTCTACATCCAACAGGATCTGCGTAGTCGACACCAGCAGCAGCAGCAGCAGCTTGAAGATGTCGGAGGTGGTCCCACAGGATCGGGAAAGTGGTCTGTCGACGGCTACGCTGAAATGTCCTCACTCCAGGATGGACAATGGCGCAAGTGGATGAGGTGGCCGAGCAGGCGGAGGTTCGAAGTTTCGTCAACCAATTGCAACGTAGGTTTGTGTGTAACACTCTCGTGAATGGCCTGTTGTGAGGCTAAGTTGGACGCAAACGGCACTTCGTGTCAGATTGGTGGAAGGTGACTGAGTGAATGAATCTGAACGTTGGAGTTGGGGCGGGTGCTAAGTTCTAGTATTGTGTCACATGTCACACGCCTTTGGTTTATGATTCAGGTCTCACCGACTACGCGGCAAGTCTGATTCACGTCTACAATGCGGCTCCCGCTGACGCCTTCCTGCACCCTCAGGTACACGACGTCCGCCTTGCAGCCTACAAGCGACTCCTGGCGAACGCCCTGTCCGCGCGCGCCCACCTCGCCTCCCTCGTGAACCTCGGCCCACGCATCCTCCGTCGCCACATGAATTCGCGTCGTCAGCGCCCCCAAAGTCAACCCCGCGAGGGACCTTCCGTTGAAACTGGTAGGTTTAGCAAAAAATGCCTGTGAGACTGTCGTCTAGCCGTAGTTGTGTTGTAACCTCCCGCCTCTTCGAATTCCACTGAACCCCTGGCTTGTCCCGCCTACTGAGACTGCTCGAGCTAATCCCCGGTTGGTTACTGATTCGCGCGAATTTCGGTGCTAGCAGATCACTTCTCTTGTAGATCGAACGCTACAACTGGTGACGACAGCTGGGGATCTAACCGAAGCCAAATCGGAGCAGACTGCTCCGCCAACGTAAGTGTTCCTGTGTCTCATGAATTTCTCCCCTTCCGTAATCTGTCGGACGCCTCCTCGGCTGTGCTTATTGGCCCCCATTCTTTCAAAACGCTTCCACTGCAGCTGTTCTGAGTGTTACCCACGAACGCTGATCAGGTATATTGTGCAAATCGACTCTCATCTAACTGCCCACTTTCAGAACTCTGCAATCCGAGACGTCAATGCGTGCCACCGAAGCCGAAATTGTCGCTGACTGTTGCAAAGAACTGGAGGAGGAGGCAGCGAAAGCGAGTGGGAAGACTAAAGGGCCTGTGGCAGCGTCCGCCACCACCAAACCCTCCGCCGTCGCCGTCGCCGCCGCCGCTGCGACCTCCAAGACGACGGTTGAGCGGTTTTTCGAGGACGATCGTCTCCCCAACGCCGTGG
>UXSR01000901.1:0-14892 GCA_900604375.1 Mesocestoides corti
ATAAAAATAGCTCGATATCTATGGCCTACCTTTCAGAAATCTCATTGGATGAAAAGGTTGTCCGAATCCTCTCGCTTAGGGGGTAAGCCGCTGTGCAAGGATTCCAATACAATTTGGCGAATAGTGTTTGACTACAACTGTGACATGCTGTAAACTAACCCACAACGCATCACGCTTGACTCAAACGGCTTGACTGAATTCTGGCTTCGAGAAGTTAGTAAAGTTGAGCACTATGCTACAGCCTCAAGAAAAAAAATGCAGGTGACTTTATCCCTGTTTAATGCATAGGAACAGTAGACGTGTGCATTCCCATCATACAAGATCTGCCATTCAAGCGCCACTTGAAGTCAACTACTGTGCAAGGATTCCAATACAATTTGGCGAATAGCGCCTGACTATATCTGTGACATGCTGTAACCTAACCCACAAGGCAATACACAATTGCATATACTACGCTTGACTCAACCCAGGCGTACAAACGGGAAAAGTTGTGTGACCCAAAGTGACCACACGATCGACAAGTAAAGTTGGTGGATCTTACCCGTCGTCACGTTGATATCAAGCCTTGGGTAAGTGACTTTCAAAATGATATCCTTTATAACATTGTTGCGGTGTTCGTCTTTGAGAAACCGCTTCAGCGTGTTCCATCGCTTCGCCGTGGATTCACCGCTCTCATTCCCAGTGGTCCACTGCTGATCAAGGCTGTTGCTTTGGGCAGCCATGTCTGCCGGCAAGTGTTTGAGCACAAACCTCACACCGCTGGGGTGTCGACTACTCAGCAAGTCCTGGGAAACACAGTAATCGGCAAAACGCGACTTTAGCAACTCTGCGGATGACTCAAGAAGGGGATGAAGCATTGGTTCGATAAGCCTTGAGTCATTCTGAAGTGATTTCTGGGTTTGCTATGAACGAGAAGCCACTCAAATAGAATATGAAACATTTGGAGGAAGAACCAAGGTACACACACACACACACACACACACACACCAAATACCTTTCGCGACTCGGCGCCATGAACAATGCTTAGATATTCGGCAACGGCAGTCCTGCCAACCGAGTCCAATCGTCTGGCTGCAGGATCGCAAACCCAACAATGAACACCTCGTCGACCTGAAAAGACCCACAGGATCTGCTCGAATCCAAAGTCTTCACGCAGCGCACGATCCATGCATACGACGGCACACTTTGCAAGTTGCCAACAGCGGTGGCAAACTGCTGTCTCTGAGCCCGGATTATTTGATCCACAGCAAAAACGAATTTCATCATAGTCCGTCAAATCGATATCAAAGACTAATTCTTTCCATTCCGGCTATAGATAACAAAATTATTTACAATAATGATGCATCGGATAATAGCGTACTAACTAGAACAAAATCTTAAATTTTGCTGCTACACAGAAGTGTGATTTATCATTGGTATCGTGAGTAGACTTCGATGTTAGGAAAAATAACGTCCATCAGTAACAAAAGCAACCTTTACGAGGAGTTACAAGGTGAGGAGTCAGGCAAATAAAAAGGCAACTGACGAACAGTGCGGCTACGGTCTATTCATAAGTTAGTTGTACAATGCGAACCCAGATATTTGTAGAGGATAGATCCTGTAACGATGGCGTCCGGTTTCAAGTAAACTGCATTTATCCAAAATAATGTAAACAATAAAAAAAGATCTACCTAAGTAGAGTTACATATTACAATTGTGAACCGAGCCAAATTAGAGCAAAAAAGCTTTTCGCTTTACGACCGCCATGGACATGTGCATAGTGTTTCAGCTTTAAATCAAGTGTAAGTGGTTGCAGGAGATTTGACAGATGAGGCATAGACATCGAGAAAGTAAAGTGAGTATACATAGAGTAATGTAGAAGTCAAACTGTAACTAACAAGCAATAATTACCGCTCGAGAAACAACAGCACGGGAGAAGAAATTCCATAATTCCCTTAAATTTGTACAACTAAACTATGATTAAGAGCTTCCAAGCTAAATTCCAGTACCTAAGTTTGGCTTTAACGCACAGAAAACCTGCATTACCCAATAATGATTACAATGGAAAGTTCCCATTCAACCAATTTCCGTATCGTTAAATAGCAGATTCAATAAGGGCAACGAAAAGCATAAGGCGAATGACAACTTACAGTAAATGAAGCGGAGGAAAGAGATCTCTGTAATTTCGGTGGAGCACTATAAACCGCACCAATATCGATTTTATGGGGACAGGACTTCACAAGCTCTTTTCTCAGTGACGAGGCGTCATTAAAACTTTGATACCGAACATACACATCTCCAGCAAGGGAAAAGCTAAATTCCCTCCTTGAAAGCTACGAATATCTGCGTAACAAATAAAAGCATCGAACCGTACAGTTTCGGCGATATCCTTTGTGCTATAAGAGAGCCATTTACATATAAGTTCGCATGGAAACAACTTCCTGTAAAATATCTTAAGCCAATGGTCTAAACGTTCCGAGTTTTCATCAAAGGTTGTATTCGCCATTCGTGCGTAACTGATTTAATCAAATAAGCTAAATAATTAAGGTTCCTCCAATAGATGGGTCTGATTGGTGTGATGCAGCACATCAAATTGGCGGCGAATTTACACTATCATTGTTCGAGATATTAAAACGACGACTTACAGATAAGGTTAAATTTGACTTTTTACATCTTCAAAACATTATTAAAGCGATTTCACAGCAGAAGATAAAGCTGCTTACCTATGGACCAAGTTGATATTTAAGGTATCTTCTCGCCTCATTCCAAGGTCGGAGACAAGCTCACACCCTATATTCATGTCTATTGCACTTGTTCAAAACGGAGGCTTTTTTAAATACTGTAAATATGCATTCACATTTTTAGGAATAATGTGAATATGTGATTCACCGCATTACGACAAAATGTTTTTTCGCTATCATATAAGTCCAAGTTGAGTGGCAGAGAATAACAACGTTTTAATGTTAACAACTGTCTGCCACGTTACTACATTTTTCTATAGCTGTAAAGCAATTTAAAGACATGGGTGAAGTAATTCTAAGCGTACATTTCTTGGCACTTTAATTTGTGTCAGGTAGTTTTATTTTTGATAAACTTTTAAGGCTTTGGATTTGAAAATATTTGACAATATAAAATGACTATTACAATACATATCATTTCAATGAGGTGGAAGTTTAACTCGAAAAATACTAATAGTGCTTTTTAGGAGACCTTTTCTTACAAACAGCGAAATACTGTGTGTGTGTGTGCAACAAGCTCCACCCTTTTTAGTTTGACATAGTCGAAATGCGTGCCCAAGTTAATAGTGTCAAACCAAGATAATGAGGAATAACTTCAGCCAAAAAGACATTTAACAATAGGTGCCACAGCTTGTGGGACGGCTTGTGGGTTGTTAATGTCACATAAATCTCGCATACCTCAGCACTTGTAGAATGCCGACTATTTATTGATTTATATAGTAAATTATCACAAATGTGGCCTTGATATATCATCTGAGACGTATTACTCAAAAATGTCGTGTTGTGAATCGTGTCGCTCCATCCTCCGACACAGGGTCCTCGTTTTCGCAGCATGTCACCAGCCACGCGGATCCTCAACTCCCACTCATTAACGCAAACGATTATCCTACGTTATCCTCGCGCCTAGGTCTCGATGTTAGTGCATGTATGACTCACACATCTGAGGTATAAATCCACACACGCAAACCACACAGACACAACACAACGACGCCAACGTGTTTGAGCTCTGATGTAAACGGTTGTGTTCTTGTCCTGTTCGGTCTTTTTCTTCATCGCAGATATCAGGCAAGCGTAATCAGGCACGGGTTAATTCAGTGGCCCTGGTGTGATTTAAGAGCACATGCTGCGGTCCACAAGAGTTGTAATGCCTTTTGTGCACTTAATAATTAGTTTTGAAGACAGTAAATTAGTTACTACCTGGTTGTAACCTGACGTCATTACCCTGAATTATGCAAGCCATTTTTTTTTGTTATGGTTTACTTTTTTCACAGATTAAAAACCCCAAGAGCAAACAATCGGTGTCATTTCGTGTGTGAGTCAGCGTCTTCCTAAACTTGGACACGACATGCCCTCAAACAGAGAGCTTTTACCGTCTCAGCTAGTGACTTAGTATGCATTGAGGTGCGTGTAGACGTCCACAGGCAAAAGTTACACAAGCCCGTTTATAGACATCCATACAGACTTGGAAGTATGGCCTTTGTTACTTTGGTCCTATAGTTAAAGAAGATTTAGTGAGATTCTTTCCGGTTTGGCGTCAATTGGAAACCTTAGAATGGGTTTACGATTTATTTATATAAAATGAGATAAGCGAAGGACATACCAACGAAGAATTTTAAGCATGATGACTAAGAGGTGCTTGGACAATCTGCAATTGCCGCTATGTGAGTCTTATGTTGGTGAGAACGGCGATGATAACCGCATCTTCGTTGATGATAGAATTGCTGCAGATGGGTGTATCGGTCGCGATTTTGTTGAAACTCAATCTTTTGAAGCAATCTAGACCTTGGAGGTTGGACTTTGTGCTGGCAATAAGACTTGACTGTACTCCGACCACTGATAGATATTTTTGGGGTAGACCTGAGTGAAGACCTTCTAGGGAAAAGCTATTTTTTGTCCGAGCTGATAGTGTCTTGTTACAGACGTTTTAAACAGCCATTGAGAAGGATAGTTGTGTACCTCCAAGGAGTTGGCCAGTAAGTTGTCTATGCTTAGCCCACTGCCCTGGACGTTTAGCAGCTTGTTAGCCCTAAAATAACCAAAACTCCGCTGGAATCTTAACTCCGCGACAACAGAGACAAAATTGGTGACATAGGGGATGTCACGTCAGCCATGTGTGTCAGTGTCGGGATAAGTGAACGTGTGGATCAGGCAACTGACAACAGTAACCAATGAAATGGGAGTGTCATTAGCACCATTGAGTCAATAAACAAGCATCACTAAAGCGCGATCTCAGACAGTCCGTCACGGGCTTTCCTGTCCGGCTTAGCCAGGAGCTACTTGCTCTACATGGACAGAAGTAATTCACAGAACCCATCCCTTTGGTCAGCGACCTTGCGTAGCTGATACCAAATTTTCGCGCATGAACAGAACCAACAAGCCTAGCGAGTGTCCCGTGACCTCGTAGGGTGATTTGTGACTGTTAATCCCAAAGCTGATTCCGACTGTCGTGCGGTCGTTGGGCCAAAAAATTAATATGCGTTTAGACCATCCTGCTGAAGAATTGAATTGACTTTGGAACCACGGTGCTTCCAGATTGAACCTGATTGACGTCATGTAGTTCGTGATCAACAACTACTGCATTGTCCGTCGCGGAGTGTTCATGCACTAAGAGTTTAAGCAGTCAAAAGTGAATATCTGTGAATCTTGGATCGTGTTGGCTGCAAATGGAAGGGGTAAAAAATTAATTGGCAGTGAGGCATCAAAACTGGAATTTATCGTGTTCCCGATTGACAAAAAATGGGTGATCAAAGGAGTTTTCGCAATCCTTCACTACCAGTTCACGACTCCAGTGTCACATGCCGAGGTTTTAGATGAAGGATGAATTACCTGTACTGAATTCACGAATCAAAAGCCGAACCTTTAGTGCGTCGCCCTGCAACGCAATGTAGAATTCGGAGAACCTCTCATCATGTCGGGGTCACCGAATGTTGTGGGCCCCAGCATGTGGTCCTGAACCACGCCTGGACTGCTGAGTTAGATCTGGTCCGATTTTGCTTCCTACTACCTGCGATTAAGACCGAATAGGGCGTGGACACAACCGTTTACTTCAGAGCCCAAACTAATTTGGTATCGTTATGTCGTGTGTGGCGTTTGCGCACGTGTATTTATGCCTCAGAAGTGTGAGTCATAGATCAGCTAACATCGAGACCTAGATGTGAGGACAACCTAGGATAAATGTTCTTGCGAATGGGAGGGGAGTTGACGATCTGCGCGGCTGGTTACATATGTTTAGAAGGCGGACTTCGTGTCGGATGCTAAGGTTATCAGTTTAGTGACCGCGACCCAAAGCGATTCACAGCAGCTTGCCTCCTAAGCGAGAGGATTCGGACAACCTTTTCATCCAATGAGATTTCTGAAAGGTAGGCCATAGATATCGAGCTATTTTTATGTCGCCGTCGATGTGGATCGAACTGAGAATGGTCTCTCTATTAGCAAAAAAGCCGGAGTACCTTTTCTTCCGATGGGAATCCAGAAAGGTAGGCCGTAGGTTTCTGCAATCGAAAAGTGGTCCAAGTGAATGTATAAATGAGGCGAATTGTTGTTGTCAGAAGTCGTTAGAGATGAATCGCAGTTGCCGAAACAACCTTTTCTACCATTCGGATATCCGAAGGGTTGATCGTTGGAGAGGTCGCGCGCGATGCAGAATCGTAAGATCTTTGACGTCTTTCGATCTGGATGGGAGTCGATAGGCAGAATTGGTCAAAACTATCTGCTGCAAAACCATCAGAAATCGAGGCTAATGATAGTCACAAAATCGGCTGTAGTGGTTAAAAGCAGAGAGACACGATGGATAAGACCAGGCTGTAAAAGGAGAGACATTTCTAAAAATAAAATCGGATACAATGTCTCAGAAGGATATATGGTTGGCATGGGATGATAAGAGTCGGAGAACATCGTCCTGAGTTTAGCAGCATCTAGAAATTAGGCTTGTGATGGGAATTTACACGGCCGTTTGCGTCTACTGTTCCTATGCGTTAAACAGGGGCCCTGTTCATGGGATAAAGTCACCTGCATTTTTAATCTTAAGGCTGAAGCACAATGCTCAACTTTACTAACTTCTCGAAGCCAGAATTCAGGCATTGTTGCTACATTTTTTTTCAGGCACTGGCCACTTACTGAAAAGTCCGTTCTGCGTTCACCCCAAAACGGGTTTCGTGTGTGTTCCGATTGATCCACAGCGCATCGACGAGTTTGATCCCACGAAGGTGCCGAGGTTGGGCGAGCTGATGGAGCAGCTGTCGCAGGCGAGTGCGTCTGCAGAAGGAGAAGCTTCTGAAGCAGCAGCATCAGCGCAGCACCTTCTCCCATACAAGCAGACCACTCTGCGACCGTATATCGAGTTTTTCGACAACTTTGTGAGTCAGGTTTGCGCCCCGAGAAGCTCGGACGCCAGGCCAGCCAATACAAAGGACGGTGTTCGCGCTCATTCGACTCAGGCTATTCCGGCGTGATCTACCATGCACAGGCCCGAATCCTGTGTGCAAACAAGACATTTATACCATTTCACACAGTCGTTTTCATGGTGTTGATAGGAATGTGGGAGAGAGGCGATTGGCGACGGTGCAAGTAGCACTGTGTGAAAGTGACTGATAAATTACCGAAAATCCAAACCATCTGACCAATGTGCTAGCCCTAACTCCAGTGCCTGAAGACAAAATGCTAAGTAGGCGAAGATAACAGGTTGTTGATGTGTTTGTGAAACGTGGTGACACTTGATTCCTTGGTCGCCTGTAACAGATCCCTTCGTAGCGTTGGTGTTCACGCGGGAGACAGGTATCACGGAACGGGAGAAGTCCGTGGGGAATTCTTTGCAGGTTGTTGGCTGTGTGAGCAGCAAATTGGTCGATTAGTGGTCAGTAGGCATTGCTGTGGGCAATCGACATTACTCAGGTGGTGCCCCTGCGATCGAACTGAGTTGGACAGAGGACAAGTGAACAGACGGATTTGGTCAACGCGATGTGTCCTTCAAACGTCAGGGAGATGTCTGCGTTGAGGAAGGAATCCTGTTGGTGGATTAGCTGCTGTAGGTGACCGGTGAAATAACTCTTTCTTTGGCCATCTACCATTGACGAAATGGATGGACAGCCCAAGTGATTTGTATGGGGAGGTCTTCTGCTGCATGACATGGTGAGTGACTCAAAACGTGCGGCCAATCTGAGCTAGCTGCTACGTAACCCTCTCGTTGGTGTGTTCGAAGCGACTATGGCATCCTCTTCCGTGATGGGATTGCTGCGAATGGGTGTGTTTGGTGACTGCAAGCCTTAGTTAATGAAGTGGATCGGGATATCATCTAAACCCAGTCTGTCGCGAGTCGTCTTGGTGTTGACCACTGGTATTAACCGTCGATAATTAACCACCCCGCTGAAGATCTGTTTTGATTTTGGGACCACCGTGCCTCCAGATTGGATCTGGTTGGATTCATGCTGTGCATAGGCCTTGACGATTGTATTAAACCAAACCCGGATCATGTTGGCGGCAAGTGGGAATAAGGGGTCAAAAGTGGTCATCGGTGGGAAACTCAGGATGGAATTCATTGCGACCCCACATTGACGACTTCGGGATGACCGACGAAGTCGTCACACTCATTCTTTACTAGTTTACGAAACGTAAATTGTTTACTGAACAAAGGAAGGCATTGACCAGGTGTATGGCTTAGCCGTCCACAGATGCTGCTGTTTACGATGGATGATGGGGTTGCAGTACGAAGTGAACGAATAAGGAGCCCAACCTTTATTGCGACATCTTGTGACGCAAGATCCCGGTATTTCGTGAACCTGATTTCCAATGCGGCACCGTTTCTGGGTCACCGACAAGCAATCTGTGTGCGTTGCGATCAAAATCGATCCGCCTAACTCAGTTCAAGCCGCCTGAGGAACTGCTGCACCCACCCTTCACGCCCGACCACTACAGCGCTGTCCAAATCTGTCATTAATTTGACAAATAGACGTGATTCCGTGTTTGTGAATCCGTAACCACTGCTAATCTGGCTTGTACAATTTCCGGACATGTGCTGGTGATAGGTGAAGCGAAGTTTTGGATGACATGAAGACTAACGGTGAATCGGCAATGGAGATTCCCTCAGTGCAATGGAGATATGAGTAGTGGTGATCCATTTTACCAGCCAATGACGACAAGTGTGTTGACTTCGTAGGGGTAACTGAAAAAGTGTTCAAGTAAATGCACTTCCTGTCTAATGTGGTGGAGTCTGGCTGGACTAGACTTCGGACATGGAGAAGACAGAAGTCGTGTGAAAGCAGTGCGAGTTAGTTGCTGCTTGCGCATTTCGACAAGTGGTCGGGGGTATTGTCTCGAGGTATTGACGCATAAAGACGATGAGTCGAACAGCTCCTCACTTCGAAAAGTAAATTTGCAATGTGACATTTGTTTCTGCACCACCAGTGCTGCCGACCAAAACCACGCGAGTCTCAATTCTTCACTAAACCAATCAACTTGGTCGCATTCCCTCGGAATCTTCGTCCAAAAGTGACTTGTAATTGGTGTTGGGTCTGAGTTTGCTGAACATGACCACGTCCAAATGGTGTAACATTATTCAAAAGCCTATTCATCCCTAACCATTCAAATCGTTCTTTGTAGGCATTGTTATAATGTCGATTTCCACTCCAAATCACGCCTCTGAATAGGTGGAGATTTCCATGCCTTTTTGTACGACTGGGTTAAATTGTGGGTGGCAGTCGCTGGGAACAGAGTGTGCGACTGTGAAACAACTGCACAAATTTAATTTTCGATGCGTGTGTGTGTGTGACAGAGAAGTGACTGAGGCGAGAGTGAGAGATAGAATAACCTAAAATGGACCTTAGATCTACTAACGAGTGTGTGTGAAGTTTTAGCTTAGCAAAACGCTAGATGTAAAGACGGTTACGGTACAGAAATTGAGGAATTATCCGATAACACTAAACAATGGACCAGATTTACAATCACGGAGTTCACGATCCGTGGGCACTTTGTGAACGAATTGCGTGATGGGTCGATCTCTACATTCTAGGAGACGGCGGATCTTAATGTGCAAATATTTTCACATTCGCAGTCTGGAATCCGGTTGACCAGTTTTGACTCATCTGCACGGATCGTGTACCAGGTGATCGTTGCCTTTACCTAACACGACCTGGTGCTTCAATTGAAAGGCGCTTCAAAGATACTCAGTCGAGGCGTTCATGGAGAAATCGGTTACATCATCATCATCATCATCTTTAGATGCGAAAGGAAAGGAAACTAGAGGTTGATTCCTAGGAGGCAGACAGGTGAAACAGAACGAGGAAAACTTCTACGCTTCAACACAGAATAACCCCTTCAGGGCAGAAGAATAGAAGATCATAAGTGTTCTGGTTGGATCTGGTTGGTTGGTGGATGGTGGATGTCATATTTAAGTGAGAACGTTGATCAGGCCATAGGAACGGATGAACGTTAAACGCATAAGAACACGTTAACGTGGTGTTTTTGTAGGAACGTAGTGGGCTTCACTTTATGCGTTAAGTGGGTGTGGTGTGCCATAGAAGCAGACAGTGGGACGCGTCATCTGTGCAAATCTTAAGCCAACAATTGCTGGAGCGTTGAATTGAGCAATTCTGACGGTTTCATCAGTGAGGGTTGGTAGGTCTGTTGCGATTAGACTCTGCAGTGAATGCTTGTGATGGAGGGCATTATATGGGTTTTGTTTCAGGTTGAAGTTGCGACTGAAGTGGTCGTTCCAAATCACCCAGTGCGTCGGCATTCGTGTCCACAACTAGGCATCTCCTTGCAGACGTAAGTGAATTAATGGTCACTGGTGAAATTATAGTAATATTGTACTACCTGTTGCTAGTTTCTAGTGCGTTGTTAAGTTGAAGAGAGCCCCAATTGAACAACTTCTGCTCTAGAAAGCCATGGTTGTGCACACTTGAGCTATTTATCACTCTCTGAATCACGAAACCTTATTCAAAAGAGGCGACTGGTAATACCGAAAGAAGCTTGGGTTAGCATCTACCGTCTCTGATGAAAGCCAAGAGCCGTTGGCCATTCCCGTTTCACTGGCGGTCCAGATCATTGAGAAAACCTGAGGTTCTTTTGCACATCTTGGAAGTGCAGGTGAGGCTGTGCGGGCGCTCTCCTTGGATGAACTAGCGACTGTATGGAGTCCGGGAATTGTCAGAAATGTCGTTAACAGCATGCTAGAACACACAGAACGCTCTAACGGCTCAAGCCACCATCTAACGATCCAGTACCTCGTGCCGACGTAACACTTTATCTTCTACCAATCACTGCTTCAGTAGATTTAATGGTCCACGAGTACACACCCAACCTACACTGGATGTTTTGGTAGCCGTCGTCAGGCGAACCATACCAACACCATACACTGCTCACCAAGTCATCACTAGGCCTTCATACGAAGATCATAGTAGAGAGATCAAGCAGAGTCCGGTGATTTGGCGTCGCCCGGAGTGGTTGAGGCCGGAGAACGAACGTGGTTGAGTAGGGCAAGAGTTGAGGAACGAAACCAGACGGATGCAGAGAGGTTTAGAGGGTGAAAGTAAGGTTGGGTGACTGAACAGCATCGGGACAAGCAACGCAGGGGCGAAGCGAGCGCCGAGTTGGGCTTAGCGACGTAGTCGAATGTGAAGGGAGGTACACGGAATCGGACAGTTCCCGAAGACCGTGGAACATCAGCTCGTAGATACCCGAAATGAGATCAAGACGGGGGTCGCCAATTGTTGGGGTCCCCAGTGCAGTTTGTGAACCACATCTTGTCCGACTCTCAAAGTTGAAACAACCCAACCAAGATAGAGAATAGGTAGAGATCCTTATTTAAAAGCTGCTCTCCCGTAGGTTTCGAGACGGTGATCGAGTAGAGGACCTGGGAAAAGACCGCGAGCGATTCCGCCTAAATGGGGTGTTATAGCTTCTGGCTCGGGCAGTCCTGATTAACATGGCATCGATTGCCGCTTCGATCTTGACTCAGGTGTCCCTCAGTTCGGCGATTTCTTTGGATGTTTTGTCTGGTGCAGCGACGTTCGACCATCTTCGGGGTCGAGCGTTAATTCCCGAGACCCTTGTCGCTTTAGACGTTTCCACTACCAGGTCTGCTGTATCTGCCAACTGCTCGAGGGTTGACATTCTAACAAACTGGACCAGAATTGGTCGGGCGGCATTTGATAGTCGCACAATAAGAAAATGCTTTCCGGGAATCTCCATGCAAAGTATCATGGTTCGAGAGCCGCCGCCTCAGGTCTTCTAATTCATCACAAGATATGAGCTGTCCTGTGCGTTCGAATGTTGACTTTTTTGGCTTTTAAGTGATCATAAAAAGCTTGCTTGATGGGGTTGAGCAGCACAGCCTATAATTTGCTTGCCAATTCGCTGGTCAGGGCCGAAACTAAATGCAAATACTTTGCATACTAACTGATGATGTTAGGTGCGAAAAACTGTGCATCCAAGGCTACAGACAAACCAGAAGTAGGTTTTGGCCAGAATGGAGGCATTTTCACACTTATTCCGACCACGGTGGTTGAAGGTTAAATCTGACGATCGCAGACGTCACGGTCACTACGTTGTTACGACGTGACTTACCACAACATGTCCGACTCTCAACATTGACGATGCCTGACCAAAATAGAGAAGAGGTAGAGAGTCGCCAGATGCAGCATCTTCGTTTGCATTACCTCACAACCCGGTTAGTTCGTAACAACACGGAGAAGAGAGCCAAAACCATCCAATCAAACTTTACGTGGATCTTATTTCTTCCAGCTAGACAAATGATACACAGCCTCAGCTCATCGCAACTACCTTGGCTCAAGCACATGGGTACCCCCATACAATTAGATCATCGTAAGACTAACAGATCACTCGATTAGGGACAATGTCGACACCCCTACGGCGCCCAAACAACTAACCAAAGAAGTTCAGACACAGGAAACAAACTCGAAAAGAGCCCCGACAAAAGGAAAAACAAAGGATCACATACACAACTTTACTTTTGAATTAACAAAGAACATGAAAAAACACGGTCGAGATGGTGTAGTCGGAGATCTTGTTATTAATTCTTCTTCTTCCTGTTCCGCCTCTTCTTGTTTGTGCCCGACGCACCACCAGCCTCACCGCCTTCTTCTGGTGCGACAACCGCCTCTGCTGGTTCGGGGCCCTCTTTCGCACTCTCCACAGGGGCATCAGGCTCTTGGTGTCCTGGCTGCTCCTTCGGCACCTTCCCCTTGGAGGGCAGCTTCGACTCTGACGGCGCCGGCACGGCCTTCTCCTGATCGATCGGTGCCGCCTTCACAAAGGGAATCTTTGTCTTCAGGCCTACAACCCCAAACACAAACAAACAAATACATAAACACAGCGGTTTTGGGGGATGCACAGCCACAACACAACGAAAACAACAACAACAACTAGTTTGGAATCGTAAACTTGGCAGCCGAAAACAAAGACAACTCCGTGAATGCTACACCACAAACTGGACAGGAGCACACCAGTTTACACCGTGAGTCCGCCCACCAAGCCAAATCCGCTTACAGCAAAATCAGTCATACCGTACACCAGGAGTGTAACAGCGCGTAAACACGACTACCAAATTGTGAGAAGCGCATTCCAGCTTAAACCATTGCTCACGTCGATGTTAGGAGGATTAAGTTACCTACACGATGGCATCCCGGAGCACAGTTCACTCAACAACCTCCCATACCACACCGCATGAGAAAAAGTCGCCCACTCTCCCACTCACCACACAATGGATCTCCTGTCCGCTGTCACGGCTCGCTACTCTTGACACCAACTCAGCAGCATAACGCAAACACCACATTAATCGCATGTCCAAACACTGGTTGCATATGAAACAAGTGAAATCGATCTAAGCTAAGCAGAACGACACATGGACACAAGTGAATGCCTCATTCTGCCACTTCGCATGTGGGCGGCCCGGCCCGGTCCTGGCCAGGGTTCTGGGAAACTCCTCTTAGAGTCGCGCAGCTGCGAGGGAAAGGGACGCCCACAACTGATTTCCCGCAAAGAACCAAGTTCAGAAATTGGACCATCGACTGCACAACTAGTGGCAGGGCATCGCGGCCATACAACACCGGGAACCTGCCACCACTGACACACCAGTTACGCAAAGACTTGAACCACAACACATCTCACGAACACACCTCCAACATTCGCCTTGAGGAAATAGGGGCAACTTCGCCCACACTTCCACTGACTCACCCCAACGCCAACTAAAACCAACAAACATCTCACAATGGGGAATGACGCACATCTGTTTTCTATCACATGGAACCACTCTAGTGTCAATTAAAGACCGCTAACCAAACTGTACCAGTTGAACAAAAAGTGCATTGCCTCGCTCGGATTACGGCACAGGGTGGCCACAAAGAACACGCTCTAGGCACAAGTGGAAGAAACTCACCTTCCGGCATGAATTCGCGCAGCGCCTCCGGCACGACAATCCCATCCGACGTCTGGTAGTTCTCGAGAATGGCACAAATCACCCGGGTGGTTGCGCACATCGTCGCATTCAGCATGTGCACGTACTCAACCTACAACACACCCACACAAACACCACGTTTAGCTAGCAAGATTCTGTGGAAAATACCGATTTGCGCGACTGCACCCATGCACACCATGCCCACAGCAAAGCAACAACTGATTCAACTTAAACAAACAACACCACCTACTCACCTCTTTGCCCATTTGTTTGGTCTGTCCGAAACGAATACCAAGACGGCGCGACTGGTAGTCGGTGCAGTTGCTGCACGAGACAAGTTCTCTGAAGGCCTTCGAGCCCGGATACCAACCCTCGAGGTCGTACTTCATCGCGGCAGCGTTGTTCAGCTCACCCGACACTATCGACACCACCCTGTAGGGAATGCCAAGGACCTACGCAACAAATAACCAACCACTCATGAGCTGCCTTTAGCAAAGCCAACACCAAACACGTCCTCAACAAATGTACAAAATGTTTGTTTAAAGCCCTAACCCTCACTGGTAACTAGCACGCATCGTATGCAGCCTCGTCGATTTAACAGCCCCAACTCACCTTGTACAGACTCTCTGCGGTTGCAATCATCTCGTGGAACATCTCCCAAGACGCGTTATCGTGAGGTGATGTTATGCAAAATTGCTCGACCTAAAAGGCAAACAACACGGTCAAATATCAACAACAATGTTTACTAGCAAAAAATGCCGACTC